>PVLC010043746.1:0-12427 GCA_004027655.1 Graphiurus murinus
TTTTGAAGTAGGGTCTTACTAAGTGACTGCTGAGTAGCTGTTATTTCTTGTTCAATAGTATTGTCTAGTAGTCCCAATTTAATGTTAAAAGTAATAGAGAGCTAGGAAAGTCTCATGCATCTGAAATCCCAGTACTTGGGATGCTGAGACAGGAGGATTGCGTTCGCGGCCAGTCTCAGCAACTTAGCAAGAGTGCTGCAGGTTCCTACTGTCTCTGTCTTTAAACCTTCTATCTTCTGAAAGTCACAGTTTCTTCCATGACAAAATTTGAATAGTAGATGCATTTTTCCTTATTAAGCTATACATGCTAATCCAGATACCTAACACTTCTTTTTCTGGTGAGTTTCTCAACTTTTGCAGCCTTTTATTAAAAAAAAAAGCTCTTATATTCACTTTTGTAGCAAGTATAAGTTGCCTCTCCTGTCTTAATGTATGTTTATGAAAACATGTAAGAGAAATAAATGAATTCCCAGTAACTTTTACTTTAGGTTTCACTTGATTATTCTACCACACAAATCTATGACAATATATACATAAATAATTCAAAGAGTTAGTCTAAGCATAGTAGCTACTTTAATAAAAGATCATTTTCAGAATTTATCAGATGAGTCCAATTAAATGGGCATGGAAATTACTAATCTCAAAAGTTCTCTTCTAAATCCTGGTTTTCTTTACCAGAAAGAGTCGGGGGCAGACAAAATTAGGATGACAAATGTCTGTCAAATACACAAGTTAAGAGCAATTTCAATATAGCACTTAATATTTATATATAGCACTTAAATTTGTGAGATAGAAATAATTACAATGCACCAAATAAGGGAAAGATGAAAAATAAATAAATAAATTTAAAAAAAGAAATAATTATTTTCACATTTGTAATAAAAAGTATAGATTGGGATGTCTAAACATTAGATTAAGATTAGAAAAGAATAGGGGGATTTGTACTTAGATCTTTCAACTGAACATCTTTCCAAGTCAGTCCACTGAAGCAGGCTAATATGGAGAACATGAGTCTGATTAAATATTTCCCTTAATTAAAAAATGTCAGTGTATCTCAACTGACTATGAAATAAAGATCAAATTACTTAACATGGTAACTTGGGCCATTATCTCATCTGGTCTCAACTCCTCAGACTTCTCTCCCTCTTATCCCAGAAATTCATATCTTGGGCTCTAGCCCTGAGTTCCTTAAAGCTGTTGGTCCTGAGACACATCTGGGTTCTTTAAAAGTGTATCAATATTTAAATGTTTTTGTTTGCTTCATCTGCAAATTTATCTCATAATCCTGGCAGTCAAATTGAGAAATTGGGAAATTTCTCTAGTGAGGGTCAAGATCTGGTTGTAATATTGTAGGTCAGTTTCACAACATGAAACTGCTTAAACAGGGTCTCTGTGTATTATTTCTTACAATTAAAAAATTATAATTTTCTCAAAATACAAAAAAGTTAAAAATCTCATCTCCAATTGGGTAATATGCATTTATAGTATTGAAAGCTACCAAGCAGATAGGAATTCATTAATTACAGTTAACAAAAATTCTCTTTGCTTCAATTCTTTTGTCTTTATCCCCACTTACAGCTTGGAAGCTTTCCAGTCTGTTTGGCTGTCTCTCTCTGTCTCTCTCTGTCTCTCTCTCTCTCTCTTATCTTAGGATCTACAAGCATTCTTATTTTATTCTTTCTTCCCCATATTCCCAGGTACATGAGATCAAATTGTCCCCAAGCTTCCTGCTGAGGAAAAATCTATTGAGAGGTACTGGGGAGGCATTTCTCATGACCTACTTTACAGTCTCCAGGGAGGGCACAATCTCTCTGTTATATCTGCCAGGAGCCATCTGTCTCACCCCCCTCAAGCTCCTCACCCACAGATCAGTGAGAGACTTAGTTAGAAGGCAACCACTGAGGAGGAAAAGTGCACAAGATAGCCAAGGACTTCAGAAGTTGTCCCTGTGGCCCATTATCTCTCTGTGTGAGGTCGGTCCAGGGAACATTATTGCTGTGAGCAATGTTCCCAGTCAGACCTCCCTGAAATCATTGTTTCTGTTTTCTGATGAAAAGTGTGATTGAAATGTGTGCCTATCTTTAAATGTCATCTGGTTCATTATGGGTTAACCCAAAAGGCTGGGGAAATAAACAGTTTCTTCTTATATGTGTAAAATGTACTTTGACCCAGACTTTCTCTTATACATCTGGAGACTTGTTTTCACATGCTATATGTCTTGTTGAATCTAAGGGTTGGGAAAAGACAAAGGGAAATAGCACACTTAAATTAGGAATGCAGGGGTTTAGAACAGTTCATTAATAGGAAAAAAACTTCTCCTGGTGTAGCCCTGGCTTCTCTTTGTCTGTACATGAATAAGAAGGGGGAGGAGGAGGACTCATCTGTTTTATGAGTTATATAAACCTTTAGGATGTTTTCATTCATAGGCACAAGAAAATACTTTTCTTCTCATAATGGAAGAGAAGTATTTTTATCATACTCTTAGTATTTCTTCTTTTTTTTTTTTTCTTTTTTGTGAGTGGTAATTTCAGTCTTGGATGAAACACTTGCCCAATCCTAGAAAGAGTAGAAAGCAACCACTGTGACTTTTATATGAAGGAACTGATCACATTGGTTTGCAACTTATTTAACTTATAAAGTAAAACAGAGAATTTTACAAATGACTATATAATCTCATTAGTGATTTTTTTTTCTTCATTTCTCAGGTTAGAGACAGAAAGTTGAATTAGAAAGGGATGTAGACCTTGTTTCATTGTCCAACCTTTTCTAAAATATCATGTTCTTTTTTCTTTTAGGAAGTCAGATTTCACAATTGTTAATGCAAAGTATGAGTAGAAATTTTCTTTTGACAGTATGGTATTGAGAGTCTGATTTACTGTTTGCCTATGTTGAGTCCCCTAAACTCAAGACCTTACTTGTGTAATGAAGGTACTCATGGATACCCTTGGCACCATGTTATATTTCTTACAGATAGGTATGGTGGTTCTCGGATTTCAGAATAAAGTAATTTGTAATGATAGAAATATACAATCAGAGAGAAGAACTGATTAATTATATTTAATCACTGATTTATTTATATTTAAATGATTTGTGCAGAACATTGTCTTCTTTGGTTAAGATTTCAACTATAAAGGTGAAAAACCAAGGCATTGACTATCATTCCAAAGCAATATATGAAATTATTTTTACAGGGTGAGATTAAATTTTAAATTTAAAAAGTTATTTTATGAATTTGGTATTTTGCTATTGCCACCAGACATCACATTATTTGCATTTCTAGTATGGGCACATCTACTAAGAGATGTGGTCACTTACCACTAGGAAATATGCTTTTATTTTACTTCCATTTTTAAAAATCCTTTTCATTTGTGTACATCTATTTGTTTCACTTTTGTTTTTGTAGAAAGTTTCTTTTTATTCACACAGAGTCAGTCGAAAAAAGCAAATGTAATGCCAATTCATTAGGAAGTTAACAATGGTAAATTATGAAATTTTTATATTGTAAATGTTAACAAAACTTGCCAAATTAAATGTATAAATAGAATGATCATTCAAAAAGTAAAAATTTATAATATTGGTATGTTAAGTTTAAAAATCACATCTTATTAGCAATCCAAAATTACTTGGCATTATCTTGATAAGGTAAAAATATCTATATCCTATTATTTCAAATTCCATTTGGAAGCATAAAAATTACGCATGCAGGTGTCTGAGATAGGTTAAAGTTTGTTTACTAGAGGAATATTCATCTTAGCAAAACAACAACAAAAAAGCCAATTTAATTAACTATTTACTTACTTATTTTTGGTACTGGGGAATAAATCCAGGAGCATTCTGCCTCTATGCTATACCCAGAGCCATTTATTTTATTTACTTTTTTGAAATATTGAAACAGGATTTTTTAAGTTGCTGAGGCTGGCCTAGAACCTGTGATCCTACCTTCTCAACCTTCCAAGTGCTTGGATCACAGGTGTGCACCATCATGCTTAACTTCAATTATCTATTTTTAAATGTTATATGATTGGGTTCAATTATCTGTTTTTAAGCATTACATATTTATATAGTGGAATGTTACATAGAAATTATAGCTCTAAGCATTATACCAGATTAAAGTTATAGGAAAGTGTAAAATGAAGGTCATGTAAGAATTCAAAATATTCTTATTTATGTAAATTATTAATTATAAAACTAACTAAGTTGTATATATTTGTGTGGGGGTGTGTGTGAAATGATAGAAAAAGACAGGGAAAGAAAATCAGAAAATATTTTGAGATTTCCTTGAGTGTGATTGAAGAACTGACATGATTTAGGAGAAGAGAGAGGATGTCTGCTAACACATCAAAACCACATGCTCTGTTTTGAAGTAAGAGAAGATATAAAAGTATGTTTTAAAAAATTTTAAACGTGTCATGGTTACATTGGATTTGTTATAAACTCACTTATAGAATACATTTATCCTGTTTTGATGTGTGACATTTCATATTAGAATTGAAGAACATTTTATCTAGATGTTCATTTTCTGACAAATTCCATGGTGTCCCTCAATGTTTTCCAACTGAACTGCTTTTGGTTTACACCTACAGTCATTTCTCGCACAGGTGAACTTTAACCAGCTTGTGCCACCAATGGCCAAACTTACCACAATATATATATGTTTTGCAGTAAAGGAGGTAAGAACATGATTCTAAATATCTGCTCTTCCAAAGTAAGGAAAAAAAAATCACTACAAAAGATTAAAAAAAAAAAAAAAAGCCATGCCCTCTGCATAGCATCTACATGAAATAACTGTAATAAATGAAAAAGATGGATGGCAAACACCTTTGCCAATGATTGTCATTTCTCAAAAGGAGTTTTGCATTGGAGTGCTCTATACAATTATGCTGAATATTCTGCAAATGTAAAAATCAGCTGATTTAAGATAAGTGATTGTATTTTGATTTTCTGATGGCAGACTAGAGATCAGTATGGTGAAATTCAGAATCCCTGAGGCTGGAGAGTAAATATCAATGATGCTGTGAGAAACAACTTTGGAGAACTCAGCTACACGGAGAGTAAATGGGTCAGGACCAACTGCTGCATTCTGAAGACCATCACAATAAGTCCATTCATGCTAGAAAGAGTATCCTCTGAAAGTCTCCTGAACTCCCACTGTAGGAGAGTCTAGGACATTTTCACCAAGTTTCCTTTCCTCTTGCCTTCATTCTTTTTCCCCCAAAATACAGTAAATGCAATTTTATTAACTGTAACCATCATATTACATATTAGATCTCTAGACATATTAATCCTATGTATCTGTCACTGTGTATCACTTAGCCTATATCTCTCCATCTTCTTTCCCTTTAGAAACTACTGTTTTTTATACTTTTATTGATGCATTATAACATCATGTTGTAATACATTTCATAGTGATGATGACGTATATGCACAAAGCACTTGGCAGGCTTTCCCCCAGCTCCATTCCCACTCTCCTCCTTCCCCGTACAGGATATTGAAATTGACATTGGTATTCTCACATACTGGCTGATTAATCTCACTTAACATAATGTTCTCCAGGTCCATCCATTTTCCTGCAAATGACATTATTTTGTTTTTTATTGCTGAGTAGAATTCCATTCTATGTATATCCTATAATTTTATAATCCACTCATCTGCTGATAGATGCCTGGGTTGGTTTTATAATTTGGCTATTGGGAATTGTTCTGCAATAAACATAGATATCCACATATTACTTTAATATTCATTCTGATTTGAATCCCTTTGAAAAGATATCCAGGAGTGGTATAGTTGGATTATATGGTGGATCCATTCCAAATTTTCTGAAGAATCTCCACACTGATCTCCATAGTGGCTGATTTGAAATACCACCAAGTGTATAGAAGAGTTCCTATTTCTTTCCATCCTCTATAGCATTTATTGTTGTTTGACTTTTTGATGATTGCCATCCCAATTGGCATTAGATGAAATCTCAGTGTACTTTTAGTTTGCATTTCTCTGATTGCTAATGGTGTTGACCATTTTTTCATGATTTTTTGTCCAGTTGTATTTGTTTTTTGTCTATTTAGTCCAATTGCCTATTTCTTGACTGGGTTATTTGTAGTGTAAAGTCTTTTAAGTACTTTGTATAGTCTAGATATTAGCCCTCTATCAAATGATCTTCTCCCATTCTGTAGCCTCTCTCTCTAGACTCTTGATGTTTCCTTTGATGAGCAGAAACTTTTTAGTTTAATGCCATTTCATTTATTAATTCCTATTTTAATTTCCTGAGCTTTGGAAGTTTTATTGAGGAAGTTTCTACCTGTGCCTACATGTTGGATGGTTGATTGGCTCTCCTCTAGTAATTTCAAGTCTCTGGTCTAATTTTCAGTCTTTGATCCATCTTGAGTTGATTCTTTTGCAGAATTAGAGGCAGGGATTTAATTTCATTTTTCTACAAATGGATAACCAGTTTTCCCAATACCATTTGTTGAAAAGTCTGTCTCTTCTCCAACATATGTTTGGAACCTTTGCTGAAAATCAATTGATCGTAGCGTGTGGATTTGTTTCTCTATCTTCTATTCTGTTTCATCAGTCTATGTGCCTGTTTTAATGCCAATACCATGCTGTTATTATTACTACAGCCCTGTAGTATAATTTGAAATGAGATATTGTGATGACTCCAGCATGGTTCTTATTGGTGAGATTTGCTTTAGCTATTCTGGGCCTTTTGTTTCACCATATGAAATTTAGGACTGATTTTTCTAGCTCTGTGAAGGATGACATTGGTTTTTGATAGGGATTGCATTGACTCTATAGATCACTTTTAGCAGAATGCCCATTTTGATAAAGTTATTCTGTCTATCCAAGATCATGGTAAATCCTTCTATCTGCTAAGATCTTCAAATCTTTATTTAGTGTTTTACCACCTTGGTTAGGTTTATTCTGAATATTTTATTGTTTTAAGGTTACTGTGAATGGTAGTATTTCCTGTCTTCTTTTTTAGCGAATTCATGATTAGCATATAGAAAAGCTACTGATTTTTATGTTATTTTATTGTTTGTTTTAAAGCAGGGTCTTGCTAGTTTGCTAAATCCTCACTACATTGCTGAGGCTGTCCTCGAACCTGTGATCCTTCTGTTTCAGTCTCCCAAGTACTGGGATTATAGGCACACCACCACAGCCAACTTTAAAAGCTACTAATTTTTTTAGATTGATTTTGTATCCTGCTATTTTGATGAATTTGTTAATCAGCTCTAGAAGTCTTGGTTGAGTTTTTTTTAATGTGCTTTTTTTGGTGCATTATGGTCTCATATCATAATGTAAATCATATTGATGATGACAAACATGCACACAGCACTCAGCACTTGATGCTCACCCCCCTGCCTCTCCATTTCTCCCCTCCCCATACAGAGTACTAAGATTAACATTGGTATTTTCACATATGTACACATAGTCAATGTTAGTATTTCCAATAATGAAACTTAGTTTTCCCCTTCCCCTTCCCTTAGAGCACTTCCCTGGCTCCACTGAGGTTTCTTCCCCATTATTTGGAGTCCCTCTGGTATCCCAGTTATTCCCTAGCCCCTTCACTTTCTGTGACTGGCTAATCTCACTTAACATAATGCTCTCCAGGTCCTCCCATTTTCTTGCAAATTACATTATTTTATTCCTCTTAAGTGCTGAGTAGAATTCCATTGTGTGTATTTCCCATAGTTTTGTAAACTATTCATCTATTAATGGACACTTGGGTTGGTTCCATAATTTGGCTATTGTGAATTATGCTGCTATGAACATGGATATACACATATTACTGTAGTTCTCTGGTTCCAATCTCTTTGGAAAGATATCCAGGAGTGGTATAGCCAGATAATACAATGGATCCATTCCCAGTTTTCTAAGGAATCTCCACTCTGATCTCCATAGTGGCTGAACTAGTTTGCAATCCCACCAACAGTGTAGAAGTGTTCTTATTTCCCCACACCCTTCCCAACAATTATTGTTATTAGACTTCTTGATGATTGCATTCATCTGGAAATAGAAATAATTTCAGTTCTTCTTTTCCTATTTGAATTCCTTTGATATCCTTCCCTAGCTTTATCACACTGGCAAGAATCTCAAGTACTATCTTGACAAAGAGTGGTGATAGCGGGCATACTTTTCTTGTTCCTGATTTTAAAGGGAATTCCTGCAGTTGTTTGTCATTTAATACAATGTTGGATTTGAGTTTATTGTATATTGTCTCATAGAAGGAGTTTGGAAGTACTTCATTTCTTTCAATTTCACAGAATAACTTATGAAGTACTGAGTTTAGTTCTTCTGTAAATGTTTCTTAGAATTCGGCTGGGAATTCATCTTACCTGGGCTTTTCTTTGAGAGAAGACTTTTTATTGCTGTTTCTATCTCTTTGCTTACTATTGGTCAGTTTAGATTTTCTTTCTTTTTTTTTTATTTTTTGTGCATTGTAAGCATACATTTTTGTTAGGTACAGATTGATAATGACATATGTACCCACATTTCTCATTTGACCCCTTCCCCAAATTCCCACCCCACTCCCTTGCCCTCCCTCCATCTCAAGTTCAGTTTAGTGTGTAACCTTGATGTACATTAGGATGCCCCTCCCCCATCCATCCCCTTCAGTTAAATCAACTTCTTTGTCTATCGAGGGTCTCTCCTTTTCCATCTGGAGACCCTCTTATGCCCCATCTTCTCCCTAGCATCCGCATATTAGGAAGAACATATGCTTCTTTACTCTTTGTGACTGGCTAATCTCACTTAACATAATGTTTTCCAGTTGCATGCATTTCCCTGCAAATAACATGATTTTGTTCTTTTTTTTATGGCTGAGTAAAATTCCATTGGGTACATATCCCATAGTTTTGTAATACATTCATCTGTCGATGGACATCTTGGCTGCTTCCATAGTTGGGCTATTATGAATTGTGCAGCTATAAACATAGATACACGTGCGTCTGTCTGATAGTCTGGTTTCCATTCTTTTGGGTAGATACCCAGAAGTGGTATTGCTGGATCATATGGCAGGTTCATTCCCATTCACCTGAGGATCCTCCATACTGTTTTTCAAAGAGGTTGCACTAGTTTGCAATCCCACCAACAATGTATTAGGGTTCCCACTTCTCCACATCCTCCTTGCAGCTTCTTGAAGAGGGCATAGAACCAATACTTCAACACATAGGCACAGGTAAAAACTTTCTCAACAAGACCTCAAAAGCACAAGCAACTCAAAGGAAGATCAATACATGGGATTGCATTAAACTGAAGAGCTTCTGTGCAGCAAAGGAAACTATCAAGAACCTCAACAGAGAGCCTACAGAGTGGGAGAAGATTTTTGCCAGTTACTCTACAGATAGAGGTCTAATATATAGGATATACAAAGAACTCAAGAAAATCACAACCAAAACAACAAATAACCAATTAAAAAATGGGCAAAGGATCTAAATAGACACTTCACAGAAGAAGAAATACAAATGGCCAATAAATGTATGAGGAAATGTTCTACATCATTAGCAACCAGAGAGATGCAAATCAAAACTACTTTGAGATTTCACCTAACTCCAATCAGAATGGCAATCAGTTAAGACTTTCTATATCCTCTTGGTTCAATTTCAGTACTTTGCATGTGTCTAGAAATATTTCAATTTCTTCTTTTTTCCAGTTTTTTAAAATATAAATTTTCAAAATAGTTTCTGATGATCCTCTGGATTTCCCCACTGTCTATGATATTTCCTTTTCATTTCTGATTTTAATAATTTAGGCTGATTCTCTTTATCTTTTGATTAGGTTGGCTAAGGTTTTATCAATCTTGTTTCTCTTTTTAAAGAACCAGCTTTCTGTTTTATTGATCTTTGTATTTTTCTCTATTTCATTGATTTTGGCTCTGACTTTAATTATCTCCTGCCTTATACTAGCTTTGGAATTAGTCTGTTTCTGTTTTTCAAGAGCCTTGAGCTACATCAGTAGGTTGTTTATTTGGTGACTTTCTATTTTTTTATATGGGCATTCAGGGCTATATATTTTCCTCTTAAAAGTGACTTCAAAGTGTCCCATAGATTTTGATATGTTGTGTCTCTATTTTCATTTAATTCTAGAATTTTTTTTTTACTTCTCCCCTTATTTTTCCTATGATCCAGTCTCAATCCATAAGTGTATAATTTCTTTTGATCTTCATGTTGATTTCTGCCCTCATTCCATTATCATCTGAAAAGCTTCAAGAAATTATATCCATCAGCATTCTTGCAATATTGACCATGTAACTTAAAGGAAAGATGACTTATTTCCTTATGTTTTTGGGTCCAGTCCATGTGAGGCCTGGGGACTGCAGATATCAGAGCATAGCATCAGGAGGTGGAGGGAGAGCACATGGGCTGTGCTCTTTACATACATCAGAGAGGATGGAAGCAAGACAGGGAGATCAGGGGGAGGAGGATCCATATATAATCTCCAATGTCCCATCCCCAGGGACCACCTTCTCCAACCACATCCTACTGACCCACTTGGTACCACCCAGGTAAATCCATTACAATGGATTTATCTGCTTCTGGAGTTACAATCATCATGACTCAATTACATCAGCTCCAAACACCAATTTATGAGCTCTTCAAGGGACCATTCTATATCTAATCATAACATTCCACCCCTGAAGAGCTCACACTCAGCTCAGAATGCAAAATGCATTTGATCTTCTCCAAGTTTCCAAAGTCTTAGTAGTTCCATCATTGCTGAAAAGTCCCAAAGTCCAAAATACAAAATCTCCTCTGAGATTCAAGGTGAACTCTTGCGTGCTCCTATAAAAGTCAATGAATATTAAAATAAAAAGGAAATTACATGCATCCAACATGCAAAGGCAAGGAATAAACATTTGCATTCCCAAAGCGAGAAATAAGGCTATAGAAAGAAGAGACAGGACCAAAACATTAATGAAATCTGGCAGGGCAAGCCTTTGGTCTTGCAGCTCCACTTCTGGCATTCCAGGCACAATGGCAATGAGAGCAATCTCCAGAGGTCTTTAGCAGCCCTGCCCCTGCCACATGGCTCATTACAATGGGTGGTCTACTCGCTCTTCCAGCCTGACTCCATGGCTTGCAGCTAACAGCCTTTTCTTGTGACTATACCATGTTTCTGAATCTTGGGGTTTTTCTTGCAACCTTAGCTTTACCCGCACAGCTTCATAAAGTGCCCTATTTGGGCCTGCTTGCAGGAATTCTGACTCTGCTACACACTGCCTGGCTTCCAGGCCTTCTTTTGAAATCTGGGGAAGACCTCCATGGCTGCCTTTTTCTAGCAAAGCCAGCATTGTGTGTGCTCTGAGGCAGGCCACCAACAAAAAAGGTATCCATTACAATAGTGATCTACTTCTGGGACTACAACTCTCATGACTCAATTATATTAGCTCCAAACACATATTTATGAGCTCTTCAAGGGGCCATTCCATATCTAACTATAACATACTTTTTTTTTAACTTGCTGATGCTTGCTGTGTGGCCCAGAATGTGATCTGTTTTGGAGAAGATTCCATGAGCAGCTGAGAAGAATATGTATTCAGCTGCTATTGGTTGGAATATTCTGTATATGTCTATTAGGTCTATTTGATTTATAGTTTCTTTAATTCTGAAGACTCTTTACTCATCTTTTGCCTGGAAGATCAATTAGTGCTGTGAGCGGTGTGTTGAAGTCTCCAAATATTATTGTATTTGGGTCTATTTTACACCTAACATCCCACAGAATTTGTTTTATGAAAGTGAATGTGCCCACATTTGGTGCATAAATGTTTACTACCGTTACATCTTCTTGGAGGATTGTTCCTTTTTTTAGTAAAAGTCATCTGTTTTGTCTTTTGTGATAAGTTTTAGCTTAATGTGTGCTTTGTTAGATATGAGCTTTGCTAGCCCTGCTCGTTTTTGGTCTCTGTTTCCATGGTATATCCTTTTCCATCCTGCTTTCAGAACCCAAGCTCTAGGAGGGAGATACTGTACCATTCTGAGCCTGTGTCTTGGGTGGCTCAGTTATTTAGCCTCAGAGACGCAGCTACTGCTCTGGGTAGCTGAGATCACATAAGACCTTGTTGGCCTCTGGCCTTGGTACTTGTAGTGCCTAAACACTGCTGGGTGTGAGCTTATGGCCTTCCAAGCCTATTTCAACCCGCAGACACCATTGTTGGTGATCCTGTGGTGATTGCTGGAGACCCTGCAGGGACACGACAAACTGCTGACCTCAGCTCCCATCCACCCAAGTGTACCTAGAGCTTGTTCATATTTCTGCTGTGTCTGAACACAACCCCCACTCCACCCCCCATATCCACAGGGATGATTCCAAGGTTCTCTTCATTGCCATGTAAATCACTGTAGCCATTCAGGCTCCAGCTGGGATGGTTTGTAAACTCACAGTCTTGATGGGTGCTGCTTGGTTGCTTGGTTCCCCAGAAGGTTCAGCTATA
>PVLC010043747.1:0-12421 GCA_004027655.1 Graphiurus murinus
GGCTGGTATTTTGTATGGCATCTGTTTTTATCTAAATTCAAGTTTCTACGGGAACTGGTAGGAGACACAGGATCCCAGGAGGGAGATCATGAGCCTTCAGGATCCGAAACTGAAGAAGATGCTTCATCCTCTCCACACAGGAGAAGATCTATTCGCCAAAGGAGGGCGCCTGCTGACGAAGGCCACTGACCCCAACATAGTCCTTGATTAGTAAATGATGAAAGGCCGTCACAAGTCTCTGCAGTGACTTGGCTTTGAAATTTACTAAATGAAAAAAACTTGTGCTTGGATTTTATATCCAGTTTAAAATTTTAAATGTAAGCCATATAGTAATAAAGGGAATTAAAACCAAATTGGACCATTGGCAAGCTTCATCTTAAAGATAATATTTTGTTTCATTAGCTTTCTACTTAACAAACTTATTCCTTGATCTGGTAAACATTTCAGGCTTGAAAAAATTTATTAGTCATAAAATGTACTCTTTTCTTCCCATTTAAACTTGTCTGAAATTGGGATGCATCTCATTACTGTCGACCAGGTGATAGTCATGTAATTATCCTAGCTTGTGCACATGTGAGTTTACAGTTTATGATAGTGTCATCATCTTAACGAAAGTTTATGTTAATATCAAATGTGTCAGGTTTAATTGGCATTTAAAATGTCTTAAAAAGATTACATTACGACTCAGCATTGAAACGCACAGTTACCGCATATGCAGAGAAGCCTGGTAAGAGAGCAGCAGGACTTACCTTTGATATTAACGAAGCAAATGTTCATTGTTGGAGGAATGATTGGAATTCCATATTTTCTTGCAGAGCCACCACAAAATGTTTAAGGGACCTAAGAAAGGCAGATACTCACAGGTAGATGAAGACGTACCACATTTTGTCAGTGAGGCATGTGCAAAAGAATTGACTATCACACGCCAAGTAGTGCAGCTGAAGGCAGAAGAAATTGCCAAAACCCTAGGGATTGGTGAAGCAAAATTCAAACAAGAGGCTGGTGTGACCAAACCTTGCATCGAGTTGGACTATCACTAAGGCATCAAGCATGGTTTTGTCCAAAGCTTCTCCCCGTTGTTAAACAGAAGACAGCGGTGGAGCATTCTTTCAAGTGCTGCATCACCACTATTCTTGAAGACCCTGAGGGCCACTTCCTGTGGGAAAATGCAGACCTTGGGAGCTGCGGTGTAGAAAGTGATTCAGAAGGGCTGGACTTATAATATGAAGTTATAGTTATAACTTAACCAGTTTATTTCACATTCACTTTACATATACAAGGTTGATGTGATAAAAATCTGTTTAAAAGCACTGTTTCAATAAATATGAAAAACATTTTCTGTGATACGAGGCATTGTGTTAGTTTAACAGGCAGTGTTTTTTCAGAATGATACATATGGTGCATTTTAACAGCTGATGATATCAGATTCAATAAAAATGGTAATTGTAAATTTATTTTTCTTTTGAAGATAACATTTATTTATTGGGGAACATAACTCTGACTCTTAAAATGTTGAAATATTCTATGAAATACACTTTGGGGGGTAACCTATCCCAAGATATTAAAGTAGTAACTTAGGAATATTAAGAACTGTCTTCTACTTTAGGAAGAGTAGGATTAGTCACTCCCTTTGTATGGGAGGACTTTATTCTCCAGGCATGCACTGTGGAGGAAATAATTCTCTACAAACAACAATTGAATTACAAGACCTCAGAGGTACTGGGTGTTGAAAAATAGTGGGTGAAAATACCTGCTTTACTGTAAAGTGACTCTTGCCAGGTTTCCACGTTTGTCTTAACTGAACTTTGGACTGTTTACTGGGGAAGAGAGGTATGCATTAAAGAACCTTTATGTTTAATGCTTTCTACTTTGTATAAGAATGAAATGCAAAGCCAACTTCTTTTGTTAATCTGAGTTATTTTTATGTTTTTAGCCTTTGTTTCTCAAGAATTAGTCATCACTTCTGTTGTATGGTGATGTGTAATTAAGTTTGATACCTCATTCTTCATGCTGACAGTTTTATCACTAGCTCTGCCCCAAGTTGTATTCTTGATGAACACCTCTTTTATGATTTTGTAGCTCTTTGGTTATATGAAAAGGGAATTCACAGACCATAACTTTATATATTTGCTGGGGGAAGATTCCTAGCAGCCAAGAGTAGAGCACAGTCATTCTGTCTTCATTTCCTTATTGGCTCTGTGGCTGTAGGGCATAAAAAAGTGACAGTTTCTAGCATTAATTTTAGTATCTCATATTAGCTAAATACATTAAGATGTTATCAGAAAAATTAATGCCACCTTGGTACTGGGAGAATATTTAAATTAGTTTTTTTCAGATTTGAATGTTTTGAGCTCTGGATTCTGTTTCATGTTTATATCTTGTGGTGGATGTCTAAGGCTTAAATTATAGTAGCTGCTGAAAAAGTTGAAGTAGCTAGTGAGCTTCCTATGGTCAGTATTAAAGAATGATAGCTAATGTAACCCTCTCCCCAAAAATCTATAGTCACGTCCAAATTAATACAAATGAACCCATGGAAAGTTATATATGTTGGACATTAATTACTGGCATTCATGGTTTTATTCTAATGGAGTTTTAAGAAATATTCTGCTTAACTCACTTGGGAATCTACCTAAAAGCATATTAGTAGCTCACACTTGTCATGTTTTAACTCACTTAAGGAGAGCAAAAAGAAATCACTGATGCCAATATGAGCAGTCTACAAGATCTCTTTTGTTTAAAGCTCTTTTCAGATGCACCCCACTTACCACAAAGTACATATTTCTAAGGCCACTAAGGAAAAAAAAAAGGGAAGAGAAATAATTGTTAATGTGGTGTGGTGTTAGTCCTTCTTCCTGTTTTGTTTTAATGCTTTTGTAGTTGAACTTACTAGAACTACATCACAATTGCATTTTAAATCTCTCACTGCAAATGAGTCAGTAGGAAGTGGATCGGCCTGTAGTTAATTTTAAAGTTTAAAAGGTTAGGAGCATTAAAAACACATAAAAATATTAGAGTCTTACCTGAACTCTCCCAGAAAATGATGGTGATTGAGCAATCTTTTTGAAGATTAATTCTAAAATTGAGGACTTGGGTAGATTGCTTCTTAACTAACCATTCCCAATCTTTCTTTTGCCTTTGAAACTTCTTGTGAAAATTGCCTGTATGGTAGCATTACTCAGATTTATATGCCAAAAACACTAAATATTTCTAAAGTACTGTTAAGTGAGGTTTTAAATATTTGCATCAAGTCAAATATAGAAAGCACTTTGTGGATTTTCAAAGAGTAAACAAATATTGTTATATATTGGATAGCCATTCATAGATATGCTGACTCATTTCTTTAGATGTTACATTTAAGAACCATCTCAAAATATTTACTGAGAGTTTGAAATATAAAAAGTAATGGATTCACACAATATGACATCTTAAAGATTTTGAAAGTAATGCATTTTTTCTTTTAAGAATTTTTGAAGTCAATGATGCAATCTTTTTTAAAGTTAGCTTTTTTCAATAGGTCTGTGTTAATGTAACATGTAATAATCAATGTAATTGTAGATTTTGACTGGTAAACTAAGTGCTTTTATATTTGAAGTTGACTTTAAAAAGCCAATGAGCTGAGCTGTCCTCAAAGGTTATTGACTCTCAGTCGACTAATAGAATAGTGTTCGGTTTTGGAGTCTAGAATTAAAGTACCTTGTATGTCTGCTTTAAAAGTGTCCCAGAGTTTTAAACTTAAAGCGTAAAGAATAACACTTTTATCTTACATTAATAAAAATTACATTTTTCATTTGTTACTGTACATGTGCTACCTGTTTGATGAGCAGTGTTTAACATTATCCTCCAAGTAAGTTCTATGCATCACCATTCACCAAATACTGCTGCTGTGGTTTCTCAAAGGAGACATTCTGTGCTGTGCTATGATGAATTGTCATCTTGCTGCTTGACAAATAGGTTTATAAGGAATTAGAATTGTGTGTTAATAGAACCTTTGTATAACAAGATGTAAAATTAAAGAGGAGCAATGTGTGTTAATGATCATTCAGTGCTTTTGTTTTAAAATTGGTCAGTACTATATCTAAAGCTTCTGTGGTTTGTATAATGTTTTAACTTTCACTTTAAACTGCACAGAATAAATTAAATCAAAACCCAGCAAGTTGTGTATGTCTTATTGGTAAAGAATAAGTATGAAGGTTATCTTGGATATAATGGATTTGGATACAGCTATTTTTTTTTTTTTTTTTTTTTTTTTTTTTTTTTTTTTTTTTTTTTTTTTTTTTTTTTTTTTTTTTTTTTTTTTTTTTTTTTTTTTTTTTTTTTTTTTTTTTTTTTTTTTTTTTTTTTTTTTTTTTTTACTAATGATCCATACTTCACTTCAGTTTTCAAACTTGAAAGTCAGTACGAATGGAGAGGATAGCAATGTTATTCCTTAGAGCCATGAAAGTAACTGATGTAGAACCTGGAGGACATATGACATTAGAACTATATTATTACATTTGCCATATTTAACTTTTGATTTCTCATATTTAGCACTCATTTTTTTGATGATCTGTTTACTGTAGGTTGTGTCCCACATTTTTGTTAGTATTAATGACCAGGAAGATTGAAGAAACTGAACAAAGCCAAGTAAAAAGATGGAGAGATGCCTTTGAGAACCCATCTTGGATAGGAAACCATGAATTTCAGTGGCTCAGGTTGTGATTTTTCTTCAGCAATGCTCAGCTGTCAAGAATATAGGATAGGAGATGGTGGATTTTGCCAGGGTCTGGCTTTGTAAGGCAGGTTGTCTGAAAGTAGGGTCATTAGAGATTGTTAGCGATTGGCCCTGGGGTTTGGGCTGTGCTGAGAGAATCAGAACAGTTAAGGCACTGGCAAACTGGATGGATGGAAAGGGGTAAGGCCTGGAACACCTGTAACATGATGGGAACAGAGGAAGTCTGAGGTGGAGACTAGGACTTCCTAAGTGAAACAGTTCTGATCAGTGGTACTAAATACAGCCGAAGAAAATGGGGTGTCTGGGAACAGACTCATTTTAGGGTATTGTGTGAACCATCAGCATGGCCACTAATACTTTCACGTGATGGCTAGGGCTGGGATGGAGAGGCTGAACATGAGCTGGGGGTCAGGCCAGGGACTTGAAAGCCAGGGAGTTTACTGAAAACGGAATAGGAATGTTTGGGGGAAACTGAGAATACCCTCTTTTTTATCCTGGCCCCCCTGGCAGCTCTACAAGGCAATGTCTGCATTATAATGTCATGTATAAGTAAGTATCTCAACTGAATTATAAAAATGATACTGTTTATGGAGAATTTTGTCTGTATGTGTGGAAGAAGAGCAAGAGCAGTTTTTTTTTTGTTTGTTTTGTTTTTTTGTGCTGAGGATCCAACCCAGGGGCAATTCCCCCTTTGAGTTACACCTCATTACAGCCCTATTTTATTTTGAACCCAGGTCTCACTAAGTTGCTGAGGCTGACCTCAAACCTGTGATCCTCCTGTGTCACCCTCCCAAGTACTAATATTCTAGGCTTGTGCCACCATGCCTGAATCATAGGGAGTGGTAGGAGTTGTCCAGGTAAAGGATTTGAAGAGGATTTGAGAGAGAAAGATCACATACAAAGTCAGAGTCAATGGGGAGATGGCTTGTTTGAAGAACTGTAGATAGTTGGTTATTCCAGGAATAGAGTGCAAATGAGGACACTGGTTTGAGGCTAGAGATGTATGAAAGATCTAGGTTAGAAATGACCTTGTTTGCAGTGGTGAAGACTAAGGTTCAAGCCATGTATAATACAGCTCACTGAAGTATTTTTAATTGAGCCAGAGCACTGATCCACTTTAACGTATGTGGAGTGACTATTCTTCCAGGCACCTGCAATAGGTAGATGGCTTAGAAAGTTCCTGCCACCTGCAGTGAGGCTAGACTGTAGACAATGGAGGCAGGGTATCTCTTGACTAATCCAAGCAAGAAAATAGAGAACTAGTGGCAGACTGTACAGGAGTAATAATCGTGGGAAGTTGGAGATGAAGAATCAGTAGGACTTGAGATTGAACCGTGAGGACAAGTGAAGGAGAAGGATAAACGAATGATTTTAGCATTATTTAAATTTGAGTTTGATAACACAAACAAAAGCAGATTTGAGATTGGGCCTAGGGGAGTGGAAGGTAGGAATCCAGCGTGGGGCATAGTGAATTTGAGGTGCTTCTTAACAATTAGGTAGAGAGAAATGGCCAGTTGTAAAACAAGTCTGAGTGTCCTCAGTTGAAAACAAAATCAGTGACTGTGTGTGGCTGCAGATGAAGCAATAGGCAAAAATAGGATCCTCCAGGAGGGAGGTGGAAGAGAAACAAGGAGTAGCCATATGGTTTGGAGGTTTTATCTCTTCTACAATTTGTGTGTTGCAAGCTTAATCCCCAAGGCTACGGTGTGGGTGGTGGGAGCCTGTGAGCGGGTGTTTAGGTCACGACCACTCTGCCCTCCTGAATGGATGGATGCTGCTGTGACACGGGCTTGCTCTCTTCTATTTTTCTGCCACGTGAGTACACAGTGTTCATCCTCTCCAGAAGACACAGCACAAAGACAATTCTTTTCCCCCTGTACTCCAAATTAAACCCAGGAACTCTACCACTGAACTATATACCTTCAGCCCTGGGAGGGGAGGAGGAGTGAGACAGGGTCTTGCCAAGTTGCACAGGCTAGCCTTGGAGTTAGGATTCTCCTGCCTCAGTCTCCTCAATAACTGAAGTTACAGGTGTGTGTCACCACACCTGGCCGAAGGCACCATCTTGAAACCAGACAGAGTCTGCCAGTGCCTTGATCTTAGACTCCCCATCCTCCAGAACTTTGAGAGAGAGAAAAAAAATTATTTTTGTTCTTTATAAGTTACCCAGTCTTAAGTATTCTATGATAGCAATACAAAACAGAATAAGGACAGGTCCTAAAAAATATCACTATTTAAGAGGTTGGTAAAAGAAAAAATTCACTAAGGACGCAGAGGACTGGTAAGATTCAGGACTAAACCTAGAGAAGAGTAATGTGCTAGAAGCAAAATGAAGAACTTGAAGAGCAAGTTTGTTTTTGGTTTTTTTTTTTTTTTTTTTGCAGTACTGGGATTGAACTCGGGCATTCTACCTCCAAGCTACACCCCAAGTCCTATTTTTCATTCTTTATTTTGAAGCAGGGTCTCACTAAGTTGCAGAGTGCCTCACTAGGTAGCTGAGGCTGGCCGAGAACCCAGATCCTCCGGTCTCAGCCTCCCAAATGCTGGGATTACAAGCGTGTACCACCACACCCGGCTAAAGAGCAAGTATTTTAATGATGCTACTCAGATCTAACTCTCAAGAAACTGGTGATGGGAAACTTTTGCAGTAGTCCATGCCAAAGCTGATGTGTATCTGTGCACGGCTGGTGTATCCTGAGGATAAGTTAAAGAGATTTTGATGGGGGTCAATTTGACAGGGTTTCATGATTGATTTGATGTGGGAGGTGAAGGACAAGGATAAGCCGATGTGCATCACTGGTGGAGGACACTGGGACAGAATGTTTGAGGGGACAATTTGGGGATAAGCCCAGGTGCATGTTAGAGCAGTGAACTGGTCAATATGGAGCTAAGGCTAAAGGTTGGGAGAACTGAGATCCCGTCCAAATGCTCTAACTTGGTAGTTTGGCAACTTATTTAACCTCTCTGATTACTGGCCTGCTAAATGGGAATGATAGTATCTATTGTATAGGATTGATTTTTAAGAAAGACCCACTAGGCATAGCAGCATATAGAAAGCAACTAATAAGTCACCAACTGTCCTTTCCTCTGTGTTACTCAACTTTGTAACTCTAAAGCCTTCCTCGTGACAGCTTGGACCAGGGGCTGCTCAGCTCACTGGAAAAGGTCAGTTGAAAAGAGGACTCACAAAAACATGTACATTCATCCTTCATGATTTCTAGGGAAGGCCAAAGCTTTGCCTCTCCACTGAATAAAGACTCAGAATTGCATCTCATCTTCCTTCTTTTGTGTGTGTGTGGGGGGGGAGGGGGGGTACTGGAGATTGAACCCAGGGGAATTCTATCTGTGAGCTACTCCCCCAGCTCCTTCTATTGTTTTGAAACAAATTTTTGCTAAGTTACTGAGGCTGGTCTGGAACCTGAGATCCTCTTGTCTCAGCCTCCCAAGTACTGGGATTATAGGTGTTGGAGGTGTGCACTACAATGCCTGGCTTGCATCTCATTTTCTTTGCAAAAGTTAGATATAATTCTGTGATTAATAGTTTTGTTCTCTCAAAATTAGAACAAGAACAGGACCTCGCAGATTTTGCTATTAATATAATTATGTATCCTATAGTATTATAGTATGCATATTTTATAGTTAATAACTGTAAACATGTATTTTATAGTTGGCTCACTGTGCATAGATGGACAGCATTAGCATCTTGCCTCTATTAAATTTTCCCAAAGTATTGAAAGAAGTTCTCATAGAAATAGCAACTCTCTTCACCCTCATTATTTCATTATAAAATTAAACTATATAATTAGAATATTAGGGACATCTGGAATAAGTAGGTTTAGGAAAACTTTTGGATGAAGATAGAAGTCATTTGGTGAGGACAGAACTATGAAAGCCTACAAGGTACTAATCCTCTATCTTTGTGCCCCACGCTCTGGCAGGGACTGGATATCTTAATTCAGAGCCATTCGAAACCTCACCCTGAAATCCATTTACCCTTCTCCAGGGCAGTCCCACCTGTCGGTATCTATTCCCACCCTCTCCTTCCTGCCTGGTGCCTAGAGGACAGACCCCTCTGCCTAGCTGAAATGAATCCCTCCTACTGAGCTTTGGAATCCATCTCCTCCCAGCTTCTCAGCAAGTGACACCATCAGCGACTTCTTCTGCATATTCACTATCAACTCCATGATTCCCTTCAACACTTGGATATATTCCTCCTTCTCTTCCCTCCCCGCCCCCCCCCCTTTTTTTTTCTTTTTTGCGGTACTGGGGATTGAACTCAGGGGCATTCTACCTCCAAGCTACACCCCCAGCCCTATTTTTTTTTTTGTGGTACTGGGGATTGAACTCAGGGGCATTCTACCTCCGAGCTACACCCCCAGCCCTAGTTTTTATTCTTTATTTTGAAACCGAGTCTCACTAAGTTGCGGAGTGCCTCACTAGGTAGCTGAGGCTGGCTGCGAACCCGGATCCTCCAGTCTCAGCCTCCCAAATGCTGGGATTACAAGCGTGCGCCACCACGCCTGGCTTGCTGCCTCTTTTCTTAAAATGATGGCTTCCCCTTGTTAGTAAAATGTTGGGAATCCTGACCATGCCCTGTGTCTCACTGTAAGATTTCAAGTCCAGCCTCTCCAGCATCAGTGCCTCCTCTCGCTCTCCACACTTAGCCCTGTGGGTCATCTCGGTCACACAGACATGTGGTCCTCATTCAGCCCCCTTCCATCGCTGCGTTCACCCCCTGGCTGGGAGCCTTGCCTTCCTTCCTTATCTTCTAGTCATTCTTTGATTTCAACCCACTAATCACTGTCTCAGGAAAGCTTTCTTGAATATCTCCACACACCCTTTCCAGCCAGTTCCCTTGTTACATATCCTCATAGAACAGTCTTCCTTTTCTTCAGTGGCCTGCTCCCAGACAAGGAGTAAACATTACATTTGTTGATGGATTTATTTGATTAAATGCCATCATCCCCACTATGTTAAAATAATCAATATTTTAATATTGGTACACTTACATTATAATACACAGTGTTATAACAATTGTAATATTATAGCATAAAATACAATAACACAATATAATTATATTACAATATAATATAGAATAATACAATACAAGGTAGCACTTACATTGAAATAAAATTTAGCCTGCAAGCTGCCTGTATTAAATCTTCTCATTAAAATCTGAGGAAATATGGGAGGTTGAGACAGGAGAATCCGGGTTCACAGCCAGCCTCAGCTACTTAGTGAGGCCCTCTGCAACTTAGTGAGACCCTGTTTCAAAATAAAGAATAAAAAATAGGGTGGGGTATAGCTTGGAGGTAGAATGCCCTAGGTTCCATACCCAGTACTGCAAAAAAAATCTGAGGAAATACACCAAGTGATGTGTGCATGTATGTTTGGATTACTTGGAATCTCGCTATGATGAATAATAATTACATTGCACCAGTAAAAGTATTTAAAAAAAAAAATCTGAGTCTAAAATCAAAGAGGCTTGATTGTACCTTAGCAGAATCCTCTGAAAATGGCTGCCATTTTCTTTTGTGAACAAACACAAAATGGTATGTTAATGAGATGCCTATGTTCAAGCCTCTATTTCTTCCTGCATCTTCTGGTCCATTCTATAAAGGTTCCAGGAGCCTGTCCCATGTGGGCAGAACAGCAGCCTTTGACCACGAGGTGGCGACAGTTTTCCAGAGTTAGCAGGTGAGTGGTTTCTATTCTTGTCTAGACCAGAATGTGCATTTTAAAAGAGTTGATGGGTAAAAATTTGGTAATTATGGGCACCTTGCTCTGAGTCAGAGGTATATTATTTAGTTCTCTTTACCCAAAGCAGCTAGGGTGAGCACATAAATCATTGATCAAAGTAGAGCATTTTGAGTGGAGGGGAGGAGAGGAGATTATACATCTTTAGCCAGGACAACTGAATGAAATCAGGATTGTTCTGCCACCTCAGCATATTTTTTCCTCCCCATCGAAAGCTGAGGTAAGTCAGGTGACACTGTTTACTTACTTATTTATTTATTATTTATTTTTGTGGGTACTGGGGATTGAATCCAAGGGCATTTTACCTCTGAGATACACTCCCCCAGCCCTATTTTTTATTCTTTATTTTGAAACAGCGTCTCGCTAAGTTGCAGATGGCCTCACTAAGCAGCTGAGGCTGGCCGTGAATCTTCAACTCTCCTGTCTCAGCCTCTCAAGTACTGGGATTACAAGCCTGTGCCACCACACTGGCTATGTGACACTATTTATAATGCCCCTGACTCCCACTGATGAGGAGCTGAGGTTTGAGAAAAAGGAGCACTCCCCAATACATTAGAGCAGTCCTCGCAGTGTAGGACTCCAGAGACAGACAAGGTCAGAACAGGAGTGAAGGGGTGCTCAGTCCAAAGACCCTCGTAGACACTTGTGGGAGTGTCATGTGGATAACAGGACTTCATGCTGAACAGTCTTTTCAGTGTGCAAAATGCTTTTTTGGATATTGCCTTCCCTGAACCCCACAGCTTTGCAATGGGCGAGGAAGGCCAGGAAAGTATTATCCTCCCTTTACAGGAAAGAGATAAAGTAGCGTGGCCAGGGACATGCTAAGTGCCAGACTCTGGGCATCTGCCTTGTTGCCTAGAGAAGGGAGAAACATTTTCTTTTTTATTGGAAGCTTCCAGGTCACTTTATATATTTCAGCACAAAGGAAAACAATACACATTCAAATGCAAACACAAGATGAAGCTTTGATTTATGAGAGCATACAAGCAAGCATCCACTAACCAAGAGAGCCATGGTGTTAATTTTCTTTTGTCCAGCCCTAACCTCCAAACAGAGCAGCCAGCCTTTGTGTCTTCCATCCCTGACTTTCCCTCAGGCCAACGGTCTCAACAGACTTGGGTTCACTGGGGTTCAAGGTCTGGATTGTCCAGCAAGGAGAAGGACTAGCAGAGGGCTGGGAGAAAGGGGCGTTTAAGAAGAGCGAACCTATAATCCTTGTACTTGGGGAGCTGAGAGAGGAGGATTGCAGGTTCAAGGCCAATATCAGCAATTTAGTGAGGCCCTGTTTCAAAATTAAAAAAAAAAAAAAAAAATTAGGGCTGGGAGGGGTGTAGCTCAGAGACAGAATGCCTCTGGGTTCAACCTCCAATATCCATTCACCCCAACACACACACACACACACACACACACACACACACACACACACACACACATATAAAAGAGCAAACTGGTGGCCTGTGGGCATCGTGGTTGGATTGCAAAGGGCTGATAGCCACAGCCCCAATGGCCCGAAGAGCAAAGGCTTTTGCTAAGTCTTCTGGGTTGTGTGGGACTCTCTGGGCTCTTGGGGAAGGAGGTATGTTTGCAAATACTGACTAATATTGAATGTCTCACCAACCTTGGTGAGTAGACTCAGAGTCACGATTAATTTGAGTTAGAAACAAAGCAAAACAAAATATGTACTGAATCTTACACTGAATGTTTTTGAGTTAATGTGTATGCATTAATGATTATGCGTAGAAACAAGTCTCTGGCGAGCCGGGCGTGGTGGCGCACGCTTGTAATCCCAGCATTCGGGAGGCTGAGACCGGAGGATCCGGGTTCGCGGCCAGCCTCAGCTACCTAGTGAGGCACTCCGCAACTTAGTGAGACCCGGTTTCAAAATAAAGAATAAAAAATAGGGCTGGGGGTATAGCTCGGAGGTAGAATGCCCCTGAGTTCAATCCCCAGTAC
>PVLC010043748.1:0-12337 GCA_004027655.1 Graphiurus murinus
ACCCTGGACATGTTTGACATGCCATAGGCACAAGAAATCTTGAGTGACTTTACTTATAAAACATGGGCTATTATCAGTTTTAACCTGACACATTCAGAATTTTAGATACAGAAGCAAAACCTATGCAATCGACCTTCTCAGAAACCATATTACATCCTTGTGTTATGAAATGGATACCTATTATTTGGAAATCGATTCATTTAGACAAATATCACTTTAGTAATCAGTAGACAGATGACAACAAATTCACTACTGGTCAAGTCTCGGTAACCTGTTAAATTCTCTTGTAAATTTTGGTATTCCATTCTCCGAGTGGCTCTATCCCTAATTTTTTGAAACATGTTCCCTGGTTTATGCCTGTTGTTCCAATGTAGCTAGTATTATTTTGGAGGGGAACTGGGGCTTGAACTCAGGGGTAATTTACCTCCAAGCTAGACCTTTTGCCCTTTTTTATTTTTAATTTTGAAACAGGGTCTCAAAAAGTTGCTGAAGTTCTCACCAAGTTGGTGAGCCAGTCCTTGCAAGATAGTCTCAGCCCAGAGGGAGTTAGGCCCTCCTCACTGACTGCCTTTTTAAATTTTTTTAAGTCCTGAGGCTCCCAAGGATACCATGGGTCCTGTGGAGCTGGGGTGGGGTTCAGATTGACTGGAAAAGCCTGCAGCGGGGATTCCCCCCAGCCATAGAGGGGAGGTCCCTCCCGGCGGGGCATGCCTCCCTGAAGGGGGCTTGATGCGTCTAAACAAAAGGGGAATAAAGGTCTCCAGAGAGTGCTTTATTCTGACAGGCCCTTAGATTTGGCAATCCTCTGGGGGGGGGCTGAGGCCCCTCCGTGATGGGGCCTGGCGGAAGCCATCCAGGCCAGGGAAGGATATAGGCCTCTAGGGGGCTCCCTACTCTTTTCACTATCGCTGTTTTGCACCCCCTGGGTCAAGGGAATCCCTGTCCTTTAAGACCAAGGCTTGCACTGACAGCTGGGCTTTTCTCTCTGCAAGGAAGGCTGACCACGCCCCCTCCTCCAGGCTGGGGAAGTCCCCCTGGCCCCTGACAGGAGGAAGAACTACAGCCCGAAACATGCCTTAAGGGCTGATACCGCGGGATAAAAACCCAAAGGGGGTGTGTTCCCAGTTTTCACCTCCCTCCGCCAAGCAAGGCGTTGTACCTGGTCCCAGGTATGGAAAGAAAAAAGGTCTCCCGAAGTGACCCCTGGCGCCAGATCGACCACCTCCCTCCAGACCTCATCCTCTTGTAAGTCTGACAGTTCTAGCCCTTCACTCCTAAGCATATATTTAAAGGCCTTAAGGGCTGGCTCTTTATCTTTTCCCATTGCATTACCCATTTTCTGTATGGGTCTACCTTCCCCTGTAGACCGCTTAGCCACGGGACAAAGATACTCACGTTCTTCCCAGGGAATAGGTAGGCCGAAACCGGGTGGAGACACCAGCTGTGGGGTCCTCCCGACGAAGGGGGGCCCTACCCGGATCTCCCTGGAGCGTCTACCCCGAAAAGGGGGTTCCCCGAGGAAAAGGAAGGTCACGCGGCAATGAACACACTGCGGCGGGGACTGAGCATCGGAGGACTCATCCTTTATTACACGAGGGGCAAAGAGTTATATAGAGCAGAGCGAGAGGAGTGTCTCCTTGCAGGGCCAATCAGGGTAAATGTCATCTTGGTCATGCCTCTTTGGCCCAGTCCAAAAGCTGATCGCGCGCTGATCACACTACCAGGGACCTATCAATGTCTTGATCACGCTGAGGAGACATCCCTTGTCCAATTCTGGTCTCTGGTAAACACTCTTAAGCCTCCACCCTCGCCATTTCCCCTCTGCACCATCTTTGATGCCTTTTTTTCCTTTCTGTCGGGCGGGGCTACCGCCTTCTCTCTGGGGATCTTTCCCCACAGATCCATATGGAATGAAGTCTACATACAGAATGGAGATACATATCCAGTATCCATGTGAAATACTTGGATACATTTGAAGATGCATATCCAAGTATGCATGGAATAGAGAGGTATACCAAGGACAATACAAGGGAAGAATATGAACAAAGATGAATAACCAAGGGGGTGAATATGAGTGGAAAAGCAAAGGGGGAGGTAGATGGAGAACAGTGCATGATGGGGTTTCAGGCTGAGGCAGCTGTCTTTAATGCTCTTTCTCTGTTACAAGGAAAGCCTGGAGATTTACTGATGGATAGGCAAGCTGGGGCTAAATGAAGATCCTAAGAAGCTGGAGAACAATCTGTTCTTGTGGTGCTAAGAAAAAAGCAAGAATGCCAGGCAGAACCCTATAGCCAAAGGATATAGCAATATTGTCCTGGAATTTAGAAAAGGACTGGTTTCTGTCATGGCCAATTTTATGTCTCAGCTTGATTGAGCCTCTGGATGCCCAAACAGTTGTTTAGCCATTTGAGTATGTTCGTGAGGGTGTTTCTGGAGGAGATTAGCACTTGAATCAGTGGAACCGGTAGTGCAGATGGCCCTCCCTAATGTCAATGGGCATTATCCAACCCATTGAGGGCCTAAATGGAACAAAAGGTGGGGGAAGGACAAATTAACTCAGCCTGACTGCTTGAGGCCTTACATGTCTTCTCCTGCCCTCAGCACTTCTGGTTCTCAGACTTTCAAGTTATACCACTGGCTTTCTTATATTTCCAGCTGGCAGATAGCAGATTGTGAAACTGTAGGACTTCTCATCCTCCAGAATCATTTGAGTCAATACCTTACAAGAAATATATATATATATATATAATATATATGTATTCTAAAAAATAGATTATATTTTAAAATATATTATATGTAATAGATATATAGATTATATTTTAAAATATATTATATGTAATACATATAATATATATGTATTCTAAAAAATAGAACCTATATATATTTGTGCACACACACACATTCTGTTTCTCTGGAGAGCCCTGACAAATACAGTTTCTTAAGAATAACTGGGGCAAGAAAAAAAAATCCACTGCATATGAATAGGGATTACATTTTTTGCAAAAAAAACAAGTTAATAGACTTGGACTTTGTCAGGAGTTTAAAAACAAGATAAAATTAACGATATGCTATATTTAACAAAACATAGGTCATAATTGAAACCAAGGTGCTAATTTTAAGGGAAAATAAGAATTGAATCAATTGTTGATTTTTCTGAGATTATACTTTTTTCTCGATAAAACTGCTGGACATCTCATTGCTACCTATTTTATATTTCATTTGACTTTTATAGTACATTTATCAAATGGTAACTTTTTTGCACAAAATACTCATGGACTTTAAATTTTTTACCAAAGATGTCTTTTAATACTTTGAAATCAAACTTATTCTCTTTGAGGTGCCTTTGCATCCATGTGCATGACATTCGTTTTTGTTTTTTTTTTACTACATAATAAACTGCTTCAAAAGTTAGTGACTGGAGAAAACAACAATTATCTTTTTAGTTCAAAAATCAGTGATTTGGGCTGGAGGTTGGTAGGAAAGTCTAGTCTCTGCTCTAAGTGGGGATGCTGTAGGATTCACTTCAAGGGTGCTAAGTTAGTGCTGACTGTTATCTGGGAGTTCAGTTGAACCTGAGAACTTAGGGTACAGAGAATGTTCAACCTTTCTCTTGTCTGGATTTCAAGAGTGAACATTTCAAAAGAACTAGGTAGAAGCTACATAGCCTTTTGTTATCCAGCCTTAAAAGTCAAATTCAAAAGTCAAATTCTGCCATACTTGATGGGTTGGTCAGTCACTAAGCTTGTCCTTGATTCAAGGGAAATAGACATCGGACTCTACCTCTTTATGGGAGGAATGTCAAAGAATTTGGGAGCCATATTTGGAAACTATTACAATCCATTCTCTGGAGTGAGGAGCTTTTGGAATTATTTGTTTCTCTCATGTGCAAAATGTACTCCTACTAATACTTTACCCAAATTTTATTTGTTGTGTCATAAGGTATAGGCTCAAGATCTAAGATCTTGTCATCTGAATCAACTTTAGTTCTAGATGAGGATCCTCAGGTGCAATGCCTTGTATATAGTTCCTTGAGAACCATTTCTTTTGGACAAAGACCAGTGTTATATCTTGGGTTTGGAGTGTTCCCCCAAAGGCTCATGTGTTGAAAGTATGTCCCTACTTCAGATAATGGAGGAGAAACTGCAATGGATCCAGAGAGGTGGTCTAGGGGAAGGTGGGGGTGAGAGGGTAGATCAAAGAAAGAGTCATTTCCATCAATTTTGTGTAAATATGTGAGAATACCAATGTCAATCTCAATACCCAGTATGGGGAAGGCAGAGAATGGGGAGGGTGCTGGGAGAAAGTCCACCAAGTGCTGTGTGCATGTATGTGACTATACTGTGAACTGCATTATGATGTGAAACTATAATGCACCAATAAAAATATTTTAAAAAGAATGTCCCCAGTGCAACAACATTCAGCAGTGATATAATTGAACAAGGACTCTAATCTCATCAGTGGATAAATCCATTGAAAGATTGATAATTTGAATGTATCTGTACTTGGGAGACTGAGACAGGAGGATCATTAAGTTTAGTCAGCCTCAGCAACTTAGTGAGGCTCTTAGCAACTTAGCAAGACCCTGTTTCAAAATGAAAAATAAAATATGGCTGGGGGTGTAACTCAGAGATACAGTGCCCCTCACTTCAATTCCCAGCACCATACACACAAACATTTTTTTTAAAAAGGATTTACTGGTAGTAACTTAAGCAGGTGGGATGTGGCCTTGGAGACTATCCCTGGTTGCTTCCTGTCTCTCTGCGTTCTTGAGTTCAGCTTTCTTCTACCACATCATGTTGCTATATCTGCCTTAGCGTCAGCCAGCTATGGATTATGCCTCTGAAACCATGAGCCAAATGAACTTTTCTTCTTCTATGTTGTTTGAGTCAGGCATTTTGATCACAGTAATGGAAAAGCTGATTAAAGCAACTAGTGAACTTAAACAAATTGTATGTCCCTTCACACCCAATCTAAATGATGAAGTGAGCAAAAGGTAACTGCTGCGAGCACTTCCATTTGAAAAGGGTGTGTGGGAGGGGAGATCAGTTCCATTCCATTACCTTGAAAACCTACATCCCATATGGAGCAATAGGGTAACCAAGACAGGAGTTGTGATCCTGATACTGTAAGATTTGGCCCTAATTTGGAGGTGTTTAATTTTAGAGTTTCTATTCCTTAATCTTTGTTTGGAAGGCTTTCATATATTTGTACTTTATTCATATTCAGCCAACCAAACCTCAAAGGTTCCTTTCCAGACCAGTGCTTTCAACATACTGGCCAAATTGGGTGTATGCTTCCTTTTTTATTATTTCTGCAGCAAAGATAGAGATAATATCAAGATAATATGAATCTTACCTATGGGATCATAGGATGGGTATCAACCATTATACATTACTTCATTTTAAACTTTTTGTTTGGAAATAATTTCAGGCTTACAGAAAAAAAGACAGGAACAGTCCAAAGAACTCCAATAAATTCCTTGTCCAGACACAAGATGAAGAATTTCAACGCATCACTTCCCAATTCCAAAAGAGAGTTTAAATGAAAAGAGAGAGCAGGTTGTCTCAGAGGACAGAGCCAAACTGTGGGCTCACCTCTGGTGGCAACTTAAGCATGACTTTAAAATAGCTGATAACAGACATCTTTTGGTTGCTGACCAGAAATTCTCCCTTTCTTAATGGTAATAGAACCTCACATGACTCTTGGAAAACCACATCTCCTCCATTTTAAGGCATGTGATTTTCTTGAGACTGACTTCAGTATGGTTCTCTTAAACCAAACAACAATGAACCCTAAATTGGTCCAATCAGAGTGCCTCCATTAGAATAATGCTAGGAATTCTGACACCAAGAGCTATTCTTTTCTGCTGGACAAAAAAGTGGAAATATTAGCTTTGGGATCTACTCGAAGCTATCTTGGGAATTACCAGGAACACAGCCTTCTATACCACAGGAGATGGAGTGAACAAAGAGAAATAAATCAGATCCTTAGCAATGTCATTAAGCCACTGGATCTAGCTTCCCCTGAAGCCTTGGCTACTTCTGGATTTTTTACGCCCATCACCAATAAATCCCTTTTATTTTTTTAAAGGTCAGTTTGAGTCAGTTTCTTTGTAATTTTCAGCCAAAAGTTTGCTAATATATTTACTCAATGCCAGTAGACATACAGGGACTTGGGATATAGGGTCAAGGACAAATTCAACCAATGTAAAAGCCCCAATGCAAGAGCCAGAAGTGTAGTGTAATGTATGACAAGCTTTAGAGAATAAAGCTAGAGTTCTTCCAAACTTCCTGCTTCTTTCCAAAACTGGAGCAGAAGTGAGTATGCAGAGTGGTAGTCACGAGGCCCCAACTACAAGGAGATAAGGATACTGAAGGCTGAAGCCTGATGCTGGGAAAGCAGAGACCATGTCAGGAGAAGATCCATCTCAGAACTCAGAGAAAGGATGGAGGCAGCAGCTTGGCAATTTTAGAGGACAGACTAGAAGGGGAGCTTCAGGCTCTCAGAAATCCTGCCTGAGTGCCAAAAGACTTCTTTTCTGGGTACAGAATGGCAGTACCTGTAAAAGAGGTTCTGTAAAAGAGGAATCATAAATGTCAACATATAATAGTGTTATAAATATTGTTTGGGATAATATACCCATCCAATGGCAAGTTAAGCAAAACAGACAAACTCATTAAGAGGGTAATTATTGATTTAAAGTGTTACTGAAAATTTTAAGAACAGATATAACTTCAGACAGCTGAAACTAAGTGCACAAACATTATCAAGTCTCCCTCTTCCCCCTTCTCTTCCCCTCCCCCCTCTCCTCTCCCTTTCTCTCTGCCTCAGTTCTAACAGAATGGCTTATTTTCAAATGCGTCTTCCTTTGGAAATGACAAGATGTCCACCAACAACTCTAGGCTTATTTTTTACCAGGAGAGAGAGAGAGAGAGAGAGAGAGAGAGAGAGAGAGTTTCCCAACAGTCTTAAGACTGGCCCTCATTGGCTCTCTGATTGGATCAGTTTAGGTTATATGTTTACTCCTCAACTAATCACTGTGTCTGGAGAGATACATATTCCCACTGCCAATGTTGGGTCATGTGTCCATGTCTGGAACCCTCAATTCTGGATGAGCTCAATTCTACCCAGATAACAGGGACTGGTAGTGAAGAAAGAATTGTCCAGAGGAAAATCAGGATACTATTATAGATAAAAGAAAAAATAGATACTAGGCATGTGAAAATAGCAAACTTCAATAAACATAAGGCTTGGAGTGAAAAGTACTTCAACCCACACAGCTGGTAAAGGGCCAAGCTTGCTAAAAATCAGCCCCTTTTCTGGCTCCAGGTCCAGCGAGTTGCGCACTCCACATCCTGGGTGAGTTCCACATTTCTTCTTAGCTTCAGATTCTATCTCTATGTCCTCACTGCCTCAGAGCTGGTCAGGTTCCAGGTCGGGGACAGTAGGTAGTGGACCAGCTGCTGCCTGGGTCAGGAGCCCAGCATGTTCTCAAGGACACAGATGGGCTGGCAGCCTTGTGCATGGGCAGGGAGCCTGAGGCGGGGGTGGACACTGGCTCCTGGTGAAAAAGCTCATTCAAGACTCACTGGTGCCCAGCACTGGGCTCTCAGCCTCCAGGGCCCAGGTTTGGCATGGCTCTTCTTTCTGTGCCCAGTGCCCAGTGTGGAATGTCTGTTTAATTTAGCTCTTGAGAGCTCCTACGCAACTGGAGGGAACATCCCTTTTGTGATCGTGACTGCTTGGGGTATGGGGGGGGGTAGGGGGTAGGTGGGAAGGTATGGAAAAATCTGAAGTCTCTTTCTAAACTCCCAGAATCTATGGTACCCAGAGGATCCCAGTAAAGTCTTATTGAATTGAGATAAATAAATATCTGTTTCTCTAAAATACTTTCAAGTCATTAGACTCTACACCCCAGAATTACAACTCTTTGATATTTGTTGAATCAATAAAATAAGAGATGGCCTTTCATAGACTACAAATAAAATGTCACTGTTAACTGCTATATTTAGCATCATTTATGGGATACCTACTATGTGCTAGGCACTAACTTACTTCTATGATCTCACTTAATGGTCATTATAGCTCATGAAGAATGTATTATTATTTATTTATTTCACATTCATAGGTGAAGAAACAGAAGCTCAGATATATTAAATTGCATATCCAAAGCATATCAGCAGAGATATGAATTTTCACCCAAATCCGGATGACCTGAAAGCCATGGCTTTTTTCTTCCCCTCCTCCTTGTCATCGTCATCGCCGTAATCATCATCATCATCAACAACAACATTGTCATTACTACTACTACTTCTACTACTACTACTACTACTACTACTACTACTACTACTACTACAATTTTGGTACTGGGAATTGAACCCAGAGACATTCTACCTCCAAACTACCCCTTTGGCCCTTTTTACTTATTTATTTTTATTTTGAAACAGTGTGTCACTAAGTTGTTGAAGGTCTCATTAAGTTGCCAAGGCTGGCCTCAAGCCTGTAATCCTTCTGTCTCAGTGCCCCAAATACTGGGATTACAGACATGTGCCACCACATCTGGCAGTGCTGTCAATTATTGAATCAAAGAAGAGCAATCAGGAATTCTCAAGGCAGAGAGTAAGTAGTTTTCAACTGATTCAAGTAGCTAGAACAGTTCCATTTCTAAGATGCCATCTTCCCAGAAGGCATGGAGGTCTCTAGGCCCTGCATTCTCCTTCTGGATGCAATCCAAACTCAAATGTCCAAGGCAGAAAACTCTACCTTCCTGACCCCGAACCTGCTTCTATTTCTCTTTTCTCCATCCTACTGGATGGCCAAGATGAAAACCTGAGCATGATCAAAGACCTTTTCTTTTCTCTTCTTCATGTTTAAAGCACTATTAGGTCTTGTAGCATGTGGTATCCCCAGCCCTACATTAGCTCCCTGTTTTCTTAGTCTTTATGCCCAGGTGACTGCAGCAACTTTGTCACTTGTCATTGCCTCTATTCTCCTCCAATCCATTCTCTATGTTGACAGCTCTAGTACCCTTTCTTTGTCACAGATTAAACCTCTGTTATACCTCATAGCCTGCAGGATGAAGTCCAAGTGCCTTAGCCAGGCATTCAAGACCTTCACGAACTGATGCCTGTCCACTTCCCCAGGCCCATTTTCTACCATGCTCTCTTCTTCTCCTATCACCTCAAAATGCATGAGCTTAACTTTTTGTCACCAGTTTGAGGCAGAAGATATATGTGAAGAGTCCTCCAAAGTAAGAAAAGAGAAACATGGCTACAATAATGAGATAGTCTTTTTTGACATGGTGACCCTGCCCACTAGTAAAAGCAGTCTGTTCAATGTTATAGGATCTTTCTAGTTAAAATTACATTATCTCATCTTGGGAGAATAAGAAGGGCGATAAGGAGTGGGCTAGAGTATGGACCGGTTTCCACTCCACATAGATTCTATTGGTAGCTCAGAAATAAAAGGAAATATGGTAGAAATTATCAACCTGACCTCCATGTAACCATCTCACTGGATCAATGCTTCTATTTTGCAGACTTATTGCCTGATGCTAACTGCGTGTCTACACCAAGGCCAGTAGGGTTACTCTCCAGATGAGTTGGCCCAATTCTTTATGCTCTCACCAGATGGACTGCAGTTTAGTTAGTTATTACTGTACAACTTCCTTCCTCCCCTCCCCTCCCTCGTTTCCTCCCTCCCTTCTTTCTCTCTCCTTTCTTCCTCCCTTCTCCCACCTCTCATTTTTCATACTGGGGATTGAACCCAGGGTCATTCTACCTCTGAGATATACCCAAGCCCTACTTTTTCTTTATTCTGAAACAAAGTCTCTCTAAATTGCTGAGGGCCTCATTATGTTGCTGAGGCTGGCCTGGAACCCATATCCTGTCTCAGCCTCCCAAGTACTTGGATTCCAGGAGTGTACCACTATACCGGGCTAGCAACTCATTTCTACAGAGTGTTTCCAAAGCCTGCGATTTTGCCTTCATATGAAGAGGTGCTTTTTCTTTTGGCACTCATATTTCAGGAGTTCTCAACATATTTAATTAAATAAAATAATTACAGTAGTGAGTTCATTACAAGTAAAATATAAGAAAGAAAGTTTTATTTTCTATGAGAACCAAGTTAAGTGCTCTAGAAAGACTCCATAAATGTCAATTGTTTAAAAAATGTTTTTCTGTCTAATTATGTGTGAGAGACCTGTAAAGTTTTTGGGGGGGGGCCCATAAATATCCCAAAGGATTCTGCACTTGGGTTGCTTTTTCTTGCTCCAGTTTAAGACTTTCTGAGTCATAACATTGGACTTGTTATGGCTGTGGCTTATAGAAAAAAAAAAGGAATGCAAAATTCCATCAGCAGACTTTTTTTTATTGTTTATTTTGTTTTGTGGTATTGAAGATTGAACCTAGGGGTGTTCTACAATTGAGCTACACTCCCGGCCCTATTTAATTTTATTTTTTTTGAAACATGGTCTCACTAAATTGCTGAGGCTGGCTTCAAACTTATAATCCTCCTGTCTCAGCCTCCCAAGTGTTGGAATTACAGATGTGCACCACCAAGCCCAGCATGACAGACCTGATCTTAAAGGCCACAGAAGTCTTCATCTGAAATTGTTTGGGTACATGCACCTTTAAATGCTTTAAGTTAAAATAAAATATTTAGGCAATGTAAAGTTTATTACTTAAATTATTTCCTGTTTTACCTGACTTAACCAACTAAATCCCATCCCCAACTGTGTGAATCCAATTATAAATACAGTCAGCACTTCATATCCTTGGGTTCCATGATCAAGGTTCAATCAGCTCAGAATATATATATATATATTATGAAAATTATATATAATAAAAATATATATATATAGTTATATATATATAATAAATAAATATATATATATATATATATATATATATATATATATATATATAGTTTTTTTTTTGTGGCACCAGAGATTGAACCCAGGTCCATTCTACCTCTGAGCTACATCCCCAGCCCTATTTTTAATTCTTTATTTTAAAATACGGTCTCACTAAGTTGCAGAGGGTCTCACTAAGTAACTGAGGCTGGCCACAAACCTGAGAGCCTTCTGTCTCAGCCTCCCAAGTACTGGGATTACAAGTGTGCGCCACCATGCCTGGGCTCAGATAAAATTTATTTTTAAAAATTGCATCTGTACTGGGCATGTGCAGACTTTTTCCTTTTCATTATTCCCTATACAATACAGTATGACAAGTTTTTACATAGCATTTACATCTTTATCCCCTCATGGCCTCATTAGCTTTCGGCATCTAGGTGATAGGCTGCTGCATGGGCAGGTACCTGGAAGGCTGGAGCAGCCTGGTGGAAATGAAACTGCTCTATCAACTGGAATGGCATGGCCTGCCAGTCACTCAGGTCCCTCCGACTGGGAATGAAGTTGGTGTCAGAAGCTCCAGATGCACTAGTGGGAATAGGGAGGGAAAGACAATGTTTCCTGAGTATCTGCTGTGTTTTTGGCACAGTGCCAGACACTTTACACCCATCCTCATTTCCTGCTCACACTAACCCTGACAAGTATGAATACTTCCACAAAGTTAGAGGTAAGAAACTGAAGCCCAGAGAAGTTGAGTGTTCTGGCCAAGGTCGCACACTATGAAGATAGTTTGAAACCAGATAATTCTAAGCTATGTGGACTGGACTTTTTTTTTAAACAAGATGTCTCCTAGTGTGTTCTGTTTGGGAAAAGTGGCCAAAGCTGCAGTCATGTTGAATGATCAAGCTTGGGACTCCTGTAATAAAAAGGGCACTGATTTAAGAGCCAGAAACTGACTTCATTGATTTGTGCTACTATAACAAAACACCTGAGACTGTGTGAGTTATAAAGACAAGAAACTATTTTCCTTACAGATCTGGAGGCTTGGAAGTTTAAGATCGAGGTGATGGTAGGCTTAGTTGGGCAGTGAGAGCAGCTCTCTGCTTCCAAGATGGTACCTTGATACAGAATCCTCAGAAGGCTATGTGCTCACATGGAGAAAAACAGAAAGGCCAAAAGGGGACATATTTCTTCTGCCGAATTTCTTTATAAGGACACTTAATTCCATTCACTTGGGAGAATCCCTCATGGCCTAATCACCTCTTAAAGGCCATCACCTTGACAATGAAACTGGAGTCGAGGCCAGAAGCTGACTCTGGGGGTCCCATTGAAATAATGTCCAGCCATTTACCCTAGGAACCAGATGGAAAAAGCAATGGTGAAAGGCAAGAAAGGAATTTATTTAATATATCTATAGCAGGAAGCCAAGGGGGATCAACCATCATTCTCAACCCTGTCTTGGTGGATACCAATATGAGCTTCAGATTA
>PVLC010043749.1:0-12424 GCA_004027655.1 Graphiurus murinus
TGTGACTATTATTACTGTGCTCATAGTATCTTTTAATGTAGCCTACTTTAATTTTGTCTTAAGCTAATGATCGCTTTGATTTACCTGGGTGATGCACAATTTAGTGTTCTGCTTATATTCACTTTTCACTTATATAAGGGCAATTTCCTAAAGCAAGGTTTTGGCTTCTCATTAGTTTTCTTTAATGATCTTTCTTCAAATTGGGTATTACCTCATCATATGACTGCCCAGGACCAAACTCATCATGTTTTTGAGTCTGAAGTTGGACCTTAAGAAAATGAAGAAGTGGAGACTATGCAGCATGGAGGATCCCAGGAAACCTTTTTCTTCCTGTCTGATTTGGGGGTGAAAACTCTAATTCCCAGGAATTCCCATGTGTTTTTGTTATCACTAAAATGTTGAAGAATGAATGAGAATGTGAGAAACAGGGTGTGGACAGTCTTGATGTGGAAATAAATTAGGAAACTGACCCCCAAATTGATGGGGCCAGTTTGGATAACTAGTTGTTTTTTGTTTGTTTTTTTTTTTTCTTTTTTAAATGCACTTAGGAGAAAGAGCTGAATAGATAGAGAAAGATTATTTGGATACTTAAAAAAAATAGTTGGGAGGATATTCCAAAGGAAGGTTTTTGAAATTTTGTCAAGAACCATATGCTCTGAAGCATCTTCAATATAGATCTTTCTGTTTTTTTTTTATTTTTTTTATTTTTTTATTTTTACCTCCTCCACAAATAACCTAGAAGTTTCATAGGAAAGGTGTTAGTAGATCTGTTGTCATATTCCCACAACACATCTTTTAAAAGTAGGAGGTAGTTTTCATTTGCTTGATGTCATAATTAGAATTCAGGCACTGCCTAATATAAAGGTATAGGTGCTCTGACACTATTAAAACTTTTAGGGGGGGGGGAGAAAGACTTCTTTCATTCCTTGAATGCAAAGAAGGTTCACCCGCTCACTTAATTGGCAATAATCAGCCCTAGACAGGAACACATCTAATTTTGTTACAAAACTGTACTTTAATAAACAAGGCATTATGCAAAAGTTAATTGTCTAGGGCACAGAGAGACAGATTTGCTCTTTCTCTTCTGCCTTCTCTTTGAAAGAGACAAAATAATTTACATTTCTTTCACAAGAGACTTTTTAAAAATTTTAGTTAAAAATAATTTCAGACCTACGAAACTTTTGCCTTAATAGTACAAAAGTACATGCACCTATCACTAAGATTTCCTGAATGCAAATAGTTCATCACATTTGCTTTAGTATTCTTGCCCTATAATTTTCCTGAACTGATTGACATATATAATATATAATATAAATGGTATGTTCTTTAATAACTTCAGCATAATTATTAAAATCATGATACAGACTGGTTCCATAACATTGCCTACTTTAAAGACTTGAGTTGAAGGTGGCCAGGCATCCTACAAATGACTCTTCTGCCCCCAGTCAAGTCTACCATCACCTGCGGTGTCCATTCACGATGTCCCTTCCTTCTGCTTCCTGGGATGTGATGAGATATTACTTTTCTTCTACATCTGAATGTTCTTTTCTTGGGTCCAGGCCATTCTTCTAGGCTGTCTACAAGCCTGGATTTGTTTAGTTGTTTCCTCATGATCATATTCCATTTTAGGCAGAAATACCTGGAATTGGCTTCCCATCCTTCTCTTACAGCAGGAGACCCATGTCGACCTCTCCCGTTGATGGTGATAAGTTTGAGCTCACACTATTTTTCTTTTTGTAAATAATAATTATTGTGTTAAGATATTCTTTGAATCTACAGAAATATCCCATTTCCAATAATATTTTTCTAACATACTGGTAAATTTTGCCCGAGATAATTACAGGGGTGGGCTGTGGTCTTTCATTAATAATTTCTACACAGTCGGACATGACTTAGTTGAATACGTGACATCTCCCAATGAAATGGAATGTATTTAATATCAGAATACCTTACCCTATAGTTCTACAGTTATAAAATAAAAGAAAAACTATAATTTCCATCTACTTCTCAGTGTTTTTAGTTCAAAAGTTAGAGCAAAACAAGAAATCATGGGTCTTTTTTTTTTTTAACTTTAAAGTTTCTAAGCATTCATCACCATTTTTTATGGACATTCTTGCTTAAAATCCAAAAGAAATAGGATTGTTGGTGGAGGAAGGGGATATGGGGAGCAGCTGGCAGTCAGCACAGGGACCCTTACCTACTTATGGAAAAATCAAGAATTTTTGCTAGCATGCAAGGAGTTCCTAGAAGTTCAGCTCAAAAACAAGCAAATTTAGAAACTAGAATTCTAGATTCCTAGAATAGTTTCAATACTCACACAAAGATGCCCCGTCAGTCTGTCACTGGAGAGACCCTGGTGTTTGTCTACTTGAAATGGTGGTAGTTCATGCATTTGCTAACGCCAACTACATTGACGTGACCCTCCTACCTGTCAACGAGCCAGACTTTAACTTTCACCCTGAATAACTCTTTTTCCGAATACCCAGATTTAAGTACGTATTGATTCCTGTGGCCTCAATATAAAGTGTGCCCTAAATGTCAATGTCTATGTGACACCCCATATTTGCCATTCTTTCAACACTGAATGGGATTGAAGCTCCATTTTGGAGATACATGACAACAGGGACCGTGATCCAGCCACTGTTAGCTTCCTGCAAGTTGATGTCATAGTCTACTAAAACCAAATGAGGACGTCATCATGATGGATTTCTTATGTTTTAATTGAAAATACCACTGATGATGACACAGCAAAGTGATAAATACATTGTTGTCGTTTCATTAGCACTTTACCAGGAATGGGCACTAAGTTTTAGTTGGGCACACAGCAAAATAATGGTTTTGAGAAGCTAGAGTAAGACAGATGCTAATGAAATGCTTCTCTCCCTCCAAATTATATTTAGCTTTGGATTCCACGAGTGTTACCAGGCTGCTTGAATGTGTGGTGTGGAGCACCTTAGCAAAAACAGTAGGAAGTGTCCTGCTGAGGCTCCGTGGCACCCTCCTCTCCAGTGTCAGATGTCCCCTTGGCAAAGTCACCTTTGGAAAGGTGCTTTGCTTCAGGGGCTGCTTGTGAGGAAAGGAAGGGACATTTGAATTACAGAATTGCAGATGCCATTCTACCATCAGGCAAAATTTAGCTGGCTCATAAAATCAGCATAAATAATGTTGGGGGAAAGAATCTCACTATATTTCAGCCAAAATCTGCGTACGTTGGCAGTTGAAGGGAGAAATTTTTTTCTTTTTTTTTTTTTCATTAAGGATTATTTTTCCTGAGTTGTCACATATTTCATGTTAACAGAAATACTTTGGGAGTAACATATCCAGAGACTCACTGCTGGGAGACAGAGCACGTTACGGTGAAGTGCATTTAAATAAAGCTTCCAGTCAGATGATCCTACAGTTTGATGTACAGAAATTTTTAGTTTCAAAACTTTTGAGAAATCACATTGATTTGAAAGTAATGATCAATATTCATTATACTGCATGAGCAAATTATAGTTGAATAAGACATTTCTATAGCATCTGGTTAAAAGAATAGTTTTGAGGATTAGTCATTCGGAAACTCAGGTTCAGTCTAAATGTCTAACTATGACAGATGCTACTTTAAAAAAAATGGATGTTACTGTGACACTTTTTGTTATAAAAATATTGGGGATATATTGTAGAAATTCCTGCAAATACAGGGAATGCAAATAGAAAAATTTAAGTTGTGTGTTGATTGGCAGTGTGTTTTCACACTTACATCTTCACTTATGCATATTCCACACACAGTCCTCCTGGGAATGTGTGTACACACAGAACGCAGAATTGAGATTTTATTGAATTACCTAAATATTTTGAATTTGCTGATTTCCTCTCTTAACCAAATGCATGTTACATATTTTCTATTTGTAACATGATTTTTCAGGAGAACTTTATAATAAATATATTGTTTTCTCTTCAAATTGCTAATAAAATTGCTAGCATAGATAAGTATTTTTTAAACATTAAAACTAAACATAATCTCATCACCCTAAAGTGGCTATTATTGTTTTGAAGCCTGTGTTCTAGTATTTTCTTCCAGATATAAAATTACATTTTTATGCTTATTTAAACCACTGGTAATATAACTTTTTCAAGAATTCAGTCATAAGATGTTTCACATTTAAAACACAACAGAAAGTTAGAAGCAACTAGTAAGGTAGCACTATCCTACCTTATAAAACATTGGATATGCCATATCTGCATGTATACCTTATTTCTATTTTACTGGTAAATTCACACATACATAGTTTCAGTTCCAAAACATAGACCTTTGGAGCATCTAAAATGAACTACTTCTGTGTTGGACTTTCTCACACAGTCCATCACTCACAAACCAAATTAGACCGGTTTATTCTCAGAATGGCAAGAACTATTTTTCAGTAATTCAATAAACTCTCCACAGTCAGTGCCTCTCGGGAGGATGATTTATTCTGACACTCTGTCAGTTCAGGATTTACTATATTAGACTAAAATGCATTACACCATACATGTACAATTCTACCCACCCACCCCCACACCCTCACATCCCTAGCCGTGGGTATCCGGGTATCGTCTTATAGACTAGTAGAATATTGAATGTGCATGTATACAGATGCCACCTCCAATCACTTTCTTGTCTTAGGAATTTTCCTTTGTCTCTAACAAAGAAAGATTATTTAAGTAGTCTACTAATGGAGATATTTGGATTTTTCTGAAGTGTCCTTTGGAAAACCAAAGCACTCTGTTTGGGTAGTATCTGCTTCATATAGGCTGTTGAGATGAAAAATACAATTAAGGTGCCGGTCTGTAACTGTGGTGGGATGTCAGCCAGTGCTGTCCACAGCACAGGGGTCTCCCTGCTCCCATTGTCCCAGCTAACTGAGAGAAGCAGCCCACAGAGCACTACAGGACCACGTGTACCCAGCCCTCGGTGCAGGGATGACTGCTGTGTCCATTGGATGAATAAGCAGAGAGAGGTGTGGGTTAAGTCAGACATCTAAGCCGTCCCCAGCGGAGCCTTTCCACCCTGTCCCTGTCCCCCTGCACAAGGCTCCTTAGCTCTGCTGTCCTTCCAAAGCCTGAATCAAAACTAACATCTGGTCCCCAGCATTCATCATGTTTAGTTTTGACTCTATGACTTCATATGGAGTTGCAGGCTTCTCCCAATACCATCACGGAACGGAACACAAGTATTTGGGGAACTTTAATAAGTGATTTTTTTTTTTTAGCTACAAAGGACAATTATGTATTCTCTAGGTTTAATATTTTCATATATTAATGTTTTATAAATAAGGGGTCATTAGCAATTTGATGGCAAAATTATAAAACCTGAGACAGGAAAGTTTAGTGTCTTACTATTACTAACCCAAAGCTACCAGAGTTTAATAAAAGACTCATTTTCATTTAACTTTATATGATTCGCACTTTCAAAAAACTCTCTGTACAAGATATTATGTCAGTGTCAGGATGCATCGGGGAGTTAATTAGAGAAGTATTTTATCAACTTTTAGGAGTGAAGGGCTGGGTTTCATAGTACTTTCAAAGTTGAGATTATGTGATTTAACAAAGTCAAACTAAATTACTGTGTAACCTGAGACTTTCTGACATTTTACAAATCTACAAATTATGGTTTCCTGTGCAAGCTCTAACTCAAGTAACATTCCATGGTAAGCTCTCATCTTACAAGAATCAAACACAGCAAAATCAATAAGACCGTCCATGATGTTGCAATGTTGAAAATATGATTAGACAAAGGCAAAGCATCTGTGGCTATTAGAATATATGAGGGCCTATTAAATTAACTGAGAGTAACTAATACATGTTTTATGCGATTTGAGATATACTAAAATATATTACCTCTGAGAACTTTCCATATGATAATTATGCTATCTTACCACTTCCATTTTATCTGTTGAAACTTTTTGATTATATATCAGAACTTTCTAGGAGAAAGTTGAGTTACTATTTTGCTTCTTTGAATCTTAATACTGTCATCTGTAGAGTATTGTGTGAACACAGTGTGATTTTTAGTGTTATTTATGGAGTCAGGGCAATGGAAACTAAATGAGACCAGGTGCCGGGGTTCAACGCCTGGTCTCACTTGACAATGCATATCACCAGGTGTAGATCTTAGAGCCGGGTAAGGTTTTGGTACAAATTACCTCCATCTTTCCTCCACTCTCCTGATTACAGTCTTCTTATGAACAAGTCCCCACGGATTTGCTGGTGGTTTCACGCATACTGAGTATGGCAGTATGCGTGGGCTTCTGGCCAGGCCCCTGCCGGGGGTCAGGACTGCCCACCTCCTTAAGAAGCAGGCCGGGAAGGCAGCACTGACTTCTCTCAGCTTTGAAAACTTCCCTCGGTTTCTAAAATATCTGAGAGAAAGGACATGCATTCATTTAGAACATTTTAGGATGTGTCTTCAATGATCACAGCCTATGTTCATTACTGATTTCAGTGATTAAAAGATGAAGAAAATCATTGCATGATAAAATGCAGAGCTCATAGCTCTTTCCTCTTCTTTCTTTGAATATCATCCCTTGTAGCAGCTTTCACATGCACACAGTAGGCTCTCGGCTGGCGGTGAAGCCAGTGAAGAACGGATCTTTGTGGATTAGACGGGACTCGAATGGAATTACGATGCTGGTTCAGCCAGGTCTATTGAAAAGTCTCTGAGGGTGTGAGTAGATCTTCATCATGAAACCTGCACTTGATTTTGATCTAGAATTTTCGTTTTCAAAACATTTTCTAAAAAAATAAAACTAACTGTGGACATAGTGCTCTTCTAAGCTCCGCATAGAGCATAGTTACCTGCCATGCCAGAGAATGCCAGTTGTCCCTTATTATCATGAGAATTGCTAGGACACTCCCAAAACAAGCATGAAAATCTGCAGTGCTGAGTCCCTTATACAAAATGGTGTTGTTTGTGCATCCAACCTACACACATCCTCCCGAATGCATTAAATCACCTTTAGATTATGCACCGCACCTTATGCATGCATTTCCACGTAAATGGTTGCTATGCTGTAGTGTTTAGGGAACAAGGGCAAGAGCAACGTGTCTGTGTACATTCAGTTGACACCCAGTTCTGCTTCTTGGCGTGTTTCCGGCCTCCCGTGATGCAGTCCACACTCAGAGTCTGCAGATGACTCGTGGCGGCTGCGGTGTCTTCAGGGGCCCCGCGCCAGCCCCAGCCCTGGAGCTGGGGTACCTGTGACCAAGCCTGAGGTTCCTTAGCACGTTCACCCTCATCTACCAGGTGGCTACAAGAGGTGGCGAATACTGAGGATGACAATGGTACCAGAACCCAGAGGTTGTGTCCATTTTCAGGGAAATGATTCTAAGTGTGAGGCCTAAACTATAAAAGTAAAACAAATATAGTAAGGGCATACACGAAGCTTGGACAAACTCATCTTTTTTTGTCCCTGCTTTCGGACTTTTTCAACATCATTGTTCATATAGCAGAAACACAAGTCAGGCACCAAACATATTGAAAAATAATTAACCCCTTTTTTGGAATCTCTTGAAAATAAGAAGTAACAGTCCTTACCAGCGCCATTTTATTTATTTTTTCTCCTAAAAATCCTACATACTCATGTTTCCCCAAAGTGTCACTTTCTGTTCCATGGCTATCATCTCTTCTCTAAGCCCCCCAAAATTCTCCCTCAAAGAAGTTGCTGGCTGGAGGGGCAGAAGGAACAGAGATGCAGGCAGGAAACACTTCATCTTTTCTTTGTATCACACATATATATACACGCATTTATGTATTGTTTTATGTATTCATTTTAGTAAGAACTGGATTGAAATTTCTCCTAAAGCAGCTTAAATGGTTTAAGAGGTTTAATTATGGCCTCAGCTTTCAGATAAATATAATTTAAATGTGAATAAAGCAAAGCATTTTAGATTAATCAATTTAACACGCTCCCTAAATCTTGTTTCATCTCTTTTTCTGCTTAACAAGCTATTTGGAGGAAACAGGAGATTAAGATTGTACTGTGGAGGTGTGTTTTAGAGAAATTCATTATTATACTACGTAAAAATACAAATACACAAACCAGATGTCTTAGGAAGAAAATTATGCTCTTTTTTTTTTTTTTAAATGAGAAATATTGTCACCAATTTTTTTTTTTTTTTTTTTTTTTTTGCGGTACTGGGGATTGAACCCAGGGGCATTCTACCTCCGAGCTACATCCCAAGCCCTATTTTTTAGTCTTTCTTTTGAAACAGGGCCTCACTAAGTTGTGGAAATCCTAAGTAGCTAAGGCTGGTCAAGAACCAGCATCCTCCGGTCTCAGCCTCCCAAGTACTGGGATTACAAGCGTGCACCTCCATGCCCAGCTTGTCACCACTATTTAAATAAAATTTTTCTTCTGCTCTATGCATATTAAATATTTACAAAATTTAGGTGTATTATAAAGCACAGCGAAAATGCATATACCTTGTATTAAGATTTAGTCAAGGTATGTTCTCATTGAAATAAGAAATCTCTTAAAAAGTCAATTTCACAAAAGACTGAATTAAAATAGCAACAGTGTAAAACAAGCAAATATAATTTGCCTTATGTCTGCACTTGAAATGAGAATTTGGCATCCTTAACTTTCATCTTTGTTACTAGTGGTTTATTATATTTTATATTTCCTTTTTTTTTTTTTTCTTTTTGGTAAGCAATGAGCCTTAAAATCTCTCCAAGTGAGGGCGGCTTTCTGCATCGGTGGACAGGGTAGGTTTGCAAAGACTACTCGGCAACATGCAAAATGTCAACACACATGTTTGGTAAAATACGACATTGTAGATTGTTAACTAGCCACAGTACTAATTAAACCGTGAAGTGTTGAACTTTAATTGTGTGGCTTGATTGATTTAATAGGGTGAACATCTGCTGCTCTTTCTTGACTTAGCATTAAGACCCTGCATATCAAGGCCTTATTACCCAGCATACACCAGGTTCTGAGAACCAAATATCATTAGAAATGCCAATGCGAGCAGCATATGCTGCAGGCAGAGCAAAACACCAAATATTCCTTCCTCTTCATTGTGAAATAAATGGGGAAGGTCACATCAGGAAAAACTTGGAGCACGTGATCCACGGAGCAACAAAACTTGTGTAGAATCCCCAACAACCTGGCACTTCGGGGAGATCTGGAGATCTTTCCACTGGCTTTTGCTCCCTTGGGGTGATATGATATCAAGCTTAGCTAAAATAATGCTTACAAGTATTTGAAATTGAGTATCACTCCAATGCCGTCCTCGGTATAAAAGCCATACTTTATTTCAAAGATGGTATTCTGGATGGAGTAATTTAAAAAGACCTGTTCATATTGCCCCCCACCCTCTGGTGAGATTAGGGGTGATATAATGAGATTATGATACTCTGTCCCTATTTGTACTTCTAAATCTACATTATTTTAATAATTAAAAAAACCTTTTGAGATCGAGAGTCTGGTTGGAATCCATGGCTTTCCTTTTTTCCCTCTTCTTTCTCTATGATGCCCGTAAGCCCTGACAATCTCTTCTTTCGCATGTCTTCATGAAAGACAGCGTGGTCTTCTACTGAATCAATACTAACCATCATCTTATCTGGTTAGTATCATCCACTGGGCTCCCAGCCTGCGCTTGATCTACCACAGGAGGCTCCAGGTTAGAGCTTTTTAATGCAGTCACCCTCCTGCTGCAGATCTGAGTTTAAAAATCAGCTGTGCAAGGTGAGAAGATGACCAGAAGCACCCTTTCCCATTCAATTGAAGCAGTGGCTTACGCCTTGTTCTGTGAGCCTATTCCTTGTGCTTCCTCTAGGAGATGAGTAGACTCCAACTTGCAGGTACAGCATTGTGCATGGGCAGCCATAACTTGTACAAGAGCCCCGATCTGATGAACCAGCATGTGTTTTAAATCACGGTTGTAAATGCATCCTTTTCCTAAAAGTCTGGGATGGATGAAGTCTCACGTTCAAATAGTAGCCAAAGAACGAGGAGGAAGCTTCTTTTTCCATTTACTTCTATGTCTTGAATCTTTTATTTGAACATTTAAGAAATCACTTAAAACTCAAAATCCAGAGCCTAAACAAAATGTATTATTACACTCCCCACTGTATTGGTATCTTCTTAAGTAAATGCAACTGGGTGATGCTTTGAAAGATAGAAAGATATTTAGCTCAAATCACCTGCGATAAGCATATGCATAGTGTCTAGGCCTCAAAAGTATATCTAAGGAAGAATAATAAATAGAAAAAAACCCTTTATTTTAGAATCACACCACAGTTAAGATTCCCCCTATGGTAATTAGCATGATGCCTAGTTAATAACTTTAAATAATATTAATATCCTGCAGGGCATTTCCGCTGATGTATTTGAGGTTTGTATAGACCTACAAGAAAATGAAAATATTATAATCACAGTAACTTGTTTTTCAGTAAAATTTATTAGCTCTTAAGAATAGAATAAAAATAGGTTAATTCTTAAGCTATGCATCAGTGTTTGAAAAGTGCAAACTTACATAAAAACCTGACCCTTCTTCTGGAACCATCACTTGTGAAGCACAGCACGTGTGGCCAGTTCCCACCAGGATGGAGTTCTGCAAGCTGTGTCCTGCTTTTGTAGACACAGCTCAGGCTTCAGGAAGATCACCCTGGGATAGGAAGTCCACCTTGGGTAGCAGGTGTATGATCGGAGACCTTTCCCCCCACAAACCAGAGGGAGAAGAAGCCTTGCAAAATAACTTTAAAAACGTCAACACACACAAAGTTTGAATTCAAAAAGTTTTTTTTTTTTTTTCTTGAATTGGCTCTTGTGCAGGGTGAGAAAGTGGAATTTATTTCCATTTTTCTGCATATGGATAAACCAGTTTTGCCAACACCATTTGTTGAAGAGGCTCTCTTTTCTTCCAGTGTATATTTGTCAGAAACGATTGGCTCTAAGTGTATGGATTTGTTTCTGAATCTTCTATTTTGCTCCATTGGTCTATGTGTCTGCTTTTGTGCCAATGCCATGTGTTTTTATTACTCTGGCCTGCGCTGTTCATTCTCCTATCATTTCACCATCAAATGAGTAAGTAGTTCTGTTGTGAAGATAGATGTTTCATCTGATTTAAACATGACACAATGCACACATGAGACCCCACATCTATGACATGTTTATAGGTTTATGTGTCAGTTAAAACTAAATTTAAAAGGTATTAAAGAGTAAAAACAGTAAAAAAAGGTAGTCTCTTTTAACCCACTTTTGTTGATATTTATGTTTGTGTTATTTCCTCCTCCTTTGCAACATCATCTCTCTGGCTTAGGTTCCCAAAGTGAGTGATCCTACCAGCTGGGAGATGCAGGGAAGACATGCAGATACATAAAAGTAAAAGATACATAAAAGTACACAAACTTATCACTGCATCTTTCTGTTTATTTGTGTAAAGAAGGTAGATCTCCAGGGGGTTGTTGAGTAATTTATTTCTGAAAAAGGAGTAGTAAGTCAAATAAGTTCGGGAACCTCTGAATGGCATCCAGGCAGGAGCTTAGACTAATATCTGTGCCTGTGGATGGATCACAAGGACATTTACCAGGTGCACGGTGGAGTCCAGTTCCTTATCTGCATTTTTATGTTCACGGAAGAATCTAAATAATTCAGCACTTCTTGAGTCTTAAAAAGTTAGAGCTGATTTTATAATACCCACTGCTACCTATGAAGTTTTTCCTACCCTACAGAAGGGGGAAGAAATTTTGAATGAAAGGGAAAACATTCCACAGGTGTGGAATTCCCAAGTGACTTTTTCACCATGCCACAGGTAACTATGAGGAGGTTGTATTTATACCTACTATTTTTATTTTGTTTCATTCTTACTAAATGAACATTATTCTCTTTTCTCAGTTTGTAATTGGATGTTAAATACTAATAGCCAGCTAAATCTGTAGGTAGTTTATTTATCTTCCTTATTTCTATTATACTTTGCTAAATACAAGCCTTCACCAATAGAATGGGTAACTTTAAGAATAATTAGGTGCCATAATTGCTCATCGAGCATGTCTGATAATATTTAAAATACAATTTTTCAAATTAAAATAAGGATCCTCAGACGAATGGGAATGATCCTACCATATGATCCAGTGATACCTCTACTGGGTATCTACCCAAAAGAAAGGAAACCAAACTATCAGACCAACGCATGTGTATCTATGTTTATAGCTGCACAGTTTACAACTGCCAAACTATGGAACCAGCCAAGATGTCCAACAATAGATGAATGGATTACAAAACTATGGGATATGTACACAATGGAATTTTACTCAGCCATAAAGAAGAACAAAATCATGTTATTTGCAAGGAAATGGAGGGAACTGGAAAACATTATGTTAAGTGAGATTAGTCAGTCACAAAAAGTTAAAAATCAAATGCTCTCCCTAATATGTGGAAGCTAGGGAGAAAATGGGACATAA
>PVLC010043750.1:0-12415 GCA_004027655.1 Graphiurus murinus
AAAAAAAAAAAAAAAAAAAAAAAAAAAAACAATAGCACTTTCTATGAGCATCAAAATATTTATGACAAAAGTCATATTAGTCAGCTTATCATCACTGTGGTCAAGATACCTGCCAAGAAGAACTTAGAGAAGGAAAGGTTCATTTGGCTCATGTTTCACACGTTCAGTCAGCTGTCTCCAAGCAGAAACATCATGATGGCAGAGCATGAAGGAGGAAAACTGCTCAACTCACGGCAGCTGGAGAGCAGAGAGAGAGACAGAGGGAGGGACCAGGGACAGATATATTCCCAAAGGTCACACTCCCAGTGATGTACCTTCTCCAGCACCCTACCTGCCTGCAGTTCCCACCCAGTAAATCCATTCCAATTATTACTCCATCAAACGGATTCATTTACTGATGAGGCTAGAGCTCTCAGAATTCAATTATTTCAACTCTGAACACTGTTGCATGGCCAGCACATGGGCTTTTCCGGGGGACGTTCCACCGCCAAAGTAACAGAAGTCAGAGAGCAACGGCTGGCCATGCTAGCGAAGGAAGTGCAAAGGGCAGCGCTCTCGCTGGGAAGGATCATCACAGTCCTTCTATACTGCCAGATAAGAAGAGGAGGGAGGCTGAGACTGGAGGATCGCAGGTTCACCACCAGCCTCAGCTACTTAGTGAGGCCCTCCGCAACTTAGTGAGACCCTGTTTCAAAATAGAGTAAAAAATAGGACTGGAGGTGTAGCTTGGAGGTAGAATGCCCCTGGGTTCAATTCCCAGCACCAAAAAGAAGAAGGAGGAGGAGGAGGAGGAGGAGGAGGAGGAGGAGAAGAAGAAGAAGAAGAAGAAGAAGAAGAAGAAGAAGAAGAAGAAGAAGACGACGACGACAACGTAGAGGACATTCTCTCAACTCTCCCATAAAGTCAGCTCAGTACACTCTTGAGGGGACATACTCTGTCACTTCCATTACCTAGTACATCGAAGTCAACTTTTCAATAAAATACAGCCACATTTTTTTCAATGACTCACATATTGCCTGTGACCTCTGCGCTGCGCTCTTGAACCGCACACGTTGCAAGCATGTGCGCACCATTGTTCCACGGAGACACTTGCCCCAGGTGCCCACCCGAGAGTCCTGGGAGCTGCCCCACGGCTCCAAGTCCCAGTCTGGGCTTCAGGAAGTTGAGGGGCAGGCTACCCTCTGCAGTAGTTAGCCCTGGCTGCCAAGTCCTGCCCTGATCTACATTTTACAACTGCCTGCACACAGAAATGGTGGACTAGAAATGTTATTGTATTGAATCGCCCTTTCCAGAAAAGAACAAAGTAAGAGATGAGGAATGTGTAAATTCTGCACCCCCACACCCCTTCCCACGTTCCTTTTTTAGAAGGCTTTCACAAACCTGAGTAGGGTTTGGTCAGCCCGGAACTATCTCAGGGAAAAGAAGCCCCACTCGTGCCTCTGATGCCTGTTTCTGCAACTTCAATGCACCCGTTCTCTGCTGACCCAGGGCTCCCCACATGCCCCAATCTTTACTGTGGGTCTGAGAGTTACTCAACAAACCGTGCACGTAGCCCAGCCATCAGACGCACTCTCAGCCGGCTTGGCTAATGACCACTTCCTGTGCTTGTCAAATGAAGAAAGAAAAACTAGCACGTCCCCGATGACTTATGGTATCACTTCCCGTATCCAACTCCCTGGCAGCGCCATAATGTAAGATCTCTCTCGTAAATTAAGAGCCTCTGGCGAGGGTGCGGAGCCCAGCCCTCCGACCCCTATTTTGCTGATGAGAAAGAAACCTTGCCAGGACTTCCATTATCAATAGTCATTTCCTAAAATGGAACTCCAACGACACTGACGTGGAATCATTCGTTAAATGAATGAATGGAAGCTATATATCTCCCTTCTGTACCTCTGAGCTCATTCTAAAGATTAAAATGACTTCCTTGAATGCCCTCCAGCCAGCATAAGCCCAAGATGTTAGGTGTCACCCTGACCCTGGCGAGCCTCCTGCTTTGTGCCCCCCACCCTCCAGACCCATAGCTTCCCTATGCTTTTTTCTTTCTTTCTTTCTTTCTTTCTTATTTTGGATACAGGGTCTCAGTATGTTGCCCAGACTGGTCTCGAACGTGCGATCCTCTTGTCTCAGCCCCCTGAGTAGATGGGATTGCAGGTGGGGACACCAATGCCTGGCTTCTCTCTGCCTTTTGCCCTCTCTCTTGGCTGGCTGGCTTCCCTCTCTGTGCAGACCCTGGCCTAAAGGGACAGTCCAGGTGGTCTAACCAGACGATTTCCACGTTGCCCGGGTTCAGCTCCCGCTCGAGCAGAGGCTGTATGGCCCTGTTAGGAGCCTAGGAGCGGAGCCCCCTCCCGCCACGTCCAGCCCCCTCTGCAGTGGCCAGTGGTGCTGCCAACGTCCAAAGGGCTAAAGCAGTGACAGCCAGGGCGCGCGCTACAGCCAGATGGGCATCCACAGCTACCTCCCGGGGCAGCTGGACAGGGAGCTAAGGAGAAGCTAAACAGGGGGGTCCAACTGCTCTCGGTAGCCGATGACCCCTTTCTAGACCATCTCACATTTGGGGGAAAAGACCACAGCAGTGTCATCGTGTTTTTGCATGTGTATTTCTTTTTTTTTTTTTTTTTTTTTTTTTCAGTACTGGGGATTGAACCCAGGGACATTCTACCTCTGAGCAACCTACACCCCCAGCCCTATTTTTTTATTCTTTATTTTGAAACAGGGTCTCATTAAGTTGCAGAGAGCTTCACTAAGTAGCTGAGGCTGGCTTCGAACTTGGATCCTCTTGTCTCAGCCTTCCAAGTAATGGGATTACAAGTGCACACCACCATGCCCGGCTCACATGTGTATTTCTATTGTTCTGTTGTTTTGCTTTTCCAGTGTAGGATTGTGAACCGGGTGCTAGAGTTGGTGACTGATCATGCAACTTGCATACTGGCTATTTTTGTAATATTATTATTATTATTATTATTATTATTATTATTGTTATTATTATTATTATTATTATTATTATTATTCACAGAATGACATGACCCCACTGGCCCCTTGGGGATATGAGCTGTGATCGGGTCAGTTGCAGTCCCTCTCAATCTCAAGTTTCCCATCTGTAAAATGAGGATAGTACCTAAATCTATACTTGTGATAGTTCAGCTGTAAAGGCCAGGTGTGATGACACACCTAGGATCCCAGTACTTGGGAAGCTGAGACAGGAGGATTGCAAGTTCAAGGCTAGCCTGGGCAACTTAGCAAGACCCTGTCTCAAAATAAAAAATTAAAAAAAAATAACTAAAAGGGCTGCAGGTGTAGCTCAGTGGTAGAGCACCCCTGGGTTCCAATCCTCAGTACTACAAGAAAATGTTCCCCAACATTCATGTGTTGCCAGCACAGCCAGGTTCAGAGGGGGGAGATGACTGGAGAGCTGGATCCCTGGCACGGTGGCTTTGGAGACTGCATTTGTCCCTGGCCGCCTCCTGGCCACCATCAAGCGATGGAGGCTTTTCTTCCTTCTGCATTGCCCTGCAGAACTGCCACCAGAGCTCCTGATCATTGGAGCTGGCTGATCATCAACTGACCTCTGAAATCGTGAGCACCACATAAGCCTTTCTCCCTCTAAGTTGAGCTTGTCAGGTATTTTCATCACAATGCAAGAAAATCTGACTAATAAAACAGTACTGAGGATTGTTGTGAAGATTAAGGAAACACTGTAGGAAATGAAAACCTATTAGCTACCATTATTGCTACTAAGAAGAACGGACCAACCCAGTTCTCAACAGGACTTCACCATGAAGGAGCCCCGGGTCCCTCAACAGGATACAGAACTCCCTCAACCTCAATACTTTCCTGCAGCTCACGGCTCGTTTCTAAGCTGGTTGAGAAGACTAAAACAAGGTGAAATAAAACGCATTCCACAGTCCTCGTCAAAAAGTAGGAGCTCAGTAAATGACAACTGCTGTTATTTTTTTAAATTGTTAATATCTTTATTATTTGAGTAGAACAAAGGAGACAAGAGGCTTATCCAAGAAAATTAAGCGAGATGCTGCCTTAACATTTTACGAGTCTCAGAAAGAAAAGACCAAGGAAGTGGGCACTTCACATTCCTAAAATGGCTCTGATTCAGAACTAAAAGCCAGCGTTCAATGGTTCCAGAATACTGTCTAACGGATTTGGGAATGTTGAAAAGCCCAGGAGAGCAGCTGATGCACTGCAGCTTAAATATAATCAGTCACTGAAATTGCTCTGCAATTTGTTTCAGTATTTTCCTGTGGATTTCTTTTTTTAAACCATACATGTGTCCTAAATATATAATTATACAGCAGAGTATAATAGCTCATTTAGAGTTATTGAGGTCTATTATATAATCCAATAGGACCACGGGGCGGGGCGTGGAGAGGGTGGCGGTTATTAACTTGCGTGAGCATCACACGGCAGCGTGGGTTAATGTTGATAGGCGGGCTCGGCACCAATTTCCTTCTTGCCGGTGCCAGGCTCCCTGAAGACAGAGAGATCACTTTCCTGCCCCTCCAAACAGATTGCTTCAAGTGGACATTATATATTTGTTCAGAAGATCGAGGAAGCCCCTGTGTAGAATTTCTTAAAGTGAAGGATGTATGTGCCTCTGTGTGTGTGTGTGTATGTTCCATACGTATGTCTCTGTGTGTCCAAGCATGAGCGTTTTGCCTCTCTGTGTGTATGTGTATGTCTAACTGTATGTTGGGTGTTTCTATGTGTATGCCTTTGTGTGTGTGTGTGTAATTGTGCCTATGTGTGTGTGTATGTCCATGTGAAACCCCATGCATGTGATTGTGTGTATATGAATATGTGTATGCCTTGTGTAAGTCTGTGTGTGTGTCTCTGAGTATATAGAATTTGTGTGTGTTTGTGTGTGTTCCAAAATGTAAAAACGGTGACTTGATGCTCTGCAGATACCCCCCCCCCTGCACAATCTATGAGTTGTGTGTCTATCTGTGGGGCTGAACAGGAAAGCACATTTTGTAACGCCTTTACTTGGATGTAAAATAGAACTGGCGAGAGCCATGATCTTCTGGTAGAGTTAATCACCTTGCCAATATACCCCTGTTGATTAACTGATGGATTCAATGCAGTCTTTTGTCAATTTCCATTCCTGCTGGAGAGTTTCTCTCCTTCAAGACAAATTAGTCAGGGCATTAGAGACCATGTACCCAAAATCCACTACTTAATTTATTTTTAATCCCAAGAAAACCCAAGATGGATGCGAGCTCTGCCGAGCCGTAAATGATTCGCTGCTGTGGGCCCAGGAGCAGGATGCCTCCCCGGGCGGCTCCTCTGTGTGTGCACTCTCGGGGTGCTGAGTCACGGCGCGAAGTCCAATCTGCTTATTTCTTTTTTCTTTTGTGGTACTGGGGGGTCAAACCCAGAGGCATTCCACCTCTGAGTTACACCCCCACCCCTTTCTATTTTTCATTTTGAAACAGAGTCTCACTAAGTTGCCGCACTGTCCCTCCATCCCGTGGAAACGCTTCGACAGCACCTTGCTCCCTCCCCTCCGCCTCTCCTGGCTTCCTCTGACCTTGTTGTCAGTGTCCTTCCTTCTTTGCAAGAGGGACCTCCTCCTCTCTCCAGCAGGAGGGCCGGCTCGCCCACCTTCCCAGGGGCCAGCAGACATGTTCTCAAGATTCATCTATACAAACCCTCTGCTGTATCCCACACGCCCAGCCCCCAGCAAGTGGCCTCCTCAGCCTCCTTGCCTCCATACTTGGTCCTCGCAGCTTTCCCCGCCAGGAACACCCTCGCCTGTTTTCTAACAAGACCCCAGCCATTTCCCAAGGCAGCTCCAGCTCGGATCCCGTCTCCTCCAGGTAGCCCTCTCCAATGAGCCAACCGGAGCCCAGGCCGCCACGGAGAGAGACCTTCAGCGGCGTGTTCTGCCCACTGCACAACACGTCGAATTGATGTAATCCTCCTTGTACATACTTTTATCGGCCTCCATTCATAGTCGGAGAAACTGAGGCACACCAGAAGGCCAACTCACCTGCCCAAGGTCTCCACTAATAAGCAGTCAGTTGGGCATACCTCAGCATCGCCTTCCAGCACTTTGGCTTCTATCAAAAGGGCACAGAAAATGGCAGAACCAAAAGTGATACGGGCCGGTGGGTCAGGGCTGACGCAGGAACTCTGCAGGTGAAATGGCTGTTGTGTCCCCAGACACTGAGGTGGAGGACAGCTTGATTGTCTGTGCTGACAGCGGATCCCCGCAGGGGGCCAGGGACTACCGCTGTCCACAGCACGCCAGAGGGGATCTCAGGGGACACTTGGGATCCTTGGGGATAGCAGCAGAGAGGCAGGACACCCACAGGCAAGACCTCAGGGAAGAGACACCCCTGCTTCGCCAGTGGCGAGATGGCAGGATTTTTGTTCTGAAATCGATTCTGCAAATCCCCATAACACAGCTGCCCCATTTACCAAATTTAATTTGATCCCATCCAAAACAGCAGGGCGCGTCGCCCACACGCCAGAGCGCCGTCTCCTCTCAGCCCGACTCCTGCTTTGACCTCTACTTGACATTTGCTTCATGATTTAATTTACCTTTTCCTACTCGCCTTTCCCTCTCTTGTTTACCTGGATCTCAATTGGATTTAGCAGCTGAATTTTCATTGCGCGAGTCAAAGGTCTGAGGAAAGCGTCTGAGCTCTGAATTCCTGCCAGCCGGGCTCTTTCTGTTCTCTTCCACTCACCTTCAACTCATGAATCAGCCCGACCCACGCTGACCCACTCCGGGTAAAGCGGGCGTTAGCAGCGGGGGGATTCGCAGAGCCGGGGAGGGCGCCATCTTTCTCCCTAGCTTGACTCATCCTTAAGGACAAAATGGGTCAACACAGCTTCTTGTGGTGTGTCCTCAGCTGGATGAAAACACGAGCGGGGCTTCTGACCCAGCTTCCTCTTGGGGGTTCTTCCCAGACCCTGGCTGTCACCCCGAGGGGAGACACAAACGGAGGCCCAGGGAGAGAAGAGGCTCCCGGAGCCTGCAACTGCTCTTCCCAGGGTCCTCCAATCCACACCACTCCTCAGGAAAGGCAGGATGGCCAGGAAGCAGGTCCAGCTCCTTCCAAACCCCTCCCAAGAGAGCGCCTGGGGCCCCCAAGGGTGGCGGGCCCCCCACGCCATGTGCCCACTGAGGACCTTTCCAAAATCAATACATGAGAATGCCGCTTAAATCAGGGTGCCCAGGCATGGTTCCGGGGTGACAGTACCCCGCTGAGACCAGGGCTGGGGACCCATTGGGTTCATCTTTCACTGCCCCATTGCCCGTCACTCTGCTCTCAGGAGAAACAGGTGGCAGTGAACGGGAGAGAGTAAGTTGCTGGGCCCAAGCTCGGGCTGAAGAGCTATTCAGCGTCCCTCAGCTTCGCTTCTCTGGGCTAATGAGTTCTGATCTCCCTACCCCAGGGTGCCCAAACTCGAGCCTGCACCAGAATCCCCGGAGAGATGCTTACCACACAGATCACAGGGCCGAAGCCTCTGGAGTGGGCCTGAGAACCTGCATTGATTGCTAACAACCCCCACCAGGGGCTAGGGGCTGCTGCTGCTGCTGGTAGTGGTGGTCTAGGGACCACTCTTTAAAATAAACTGCCTTAATCTCTCCTCCTGGTTCTTATTTTTCCCCATTTAGACCACTTCTGTGACCTTCTTCTGACCTCTACGATGGCTCTTCCATGAAAAGCCCCTATTTGCAAAGCGTGTTTTCAACAGACTGCCCAGCGCAGAGCATAAAAGAAGGATTACTCTGCAGTTCTGCTGTGTCAGCCCACTCCGAATGTCGCTTCGTGCTTCGCCTTTTAGCTTTGTCTGCGGAGATGATTGGTGGCGAGAGTCCATCCACCATGACCCTCGGTCTCTTCCACATAACGCCCTCTCCCTGCCGCACACAAGAACCGCGGAGACCCCGTGCAAACAACCTCTAGACGTTTCCTGCAACGAGAAGAATGGCTTTATATTTATATGCTAAGGGGCTCATTTTATTCATAACCATGATGAGAAATATGAAACCCACATGATTTCACAACGAGGTCGAATAACAAATGACTGCTGCTCTCCCAAACTGAATTGAATTGAAATAAATCGCTGGGCATCCTTGCGTTGACTCCCCGTCCACCGCCGGCTCCAGCTTATTTGCTTTGCTTGCGCAGGAAGAGGTTCCGTTTTCACAACATCAACCTCTCGCTCTATTCCAAGTGGCAAGTGTGATTCGTCCAGCTTCGGTAGTGCAGGGCCGCGGGGCGGGGCTGCCTCTTCTTTGATTTCAACATAAACGTTCTCCATGATCCATTTCCCAAACTTTCCTTGTCCCTGGAGCTCAGGCTTGTCACTGCTTTGCAAGCTGTTTTCCTCCCATGGTTAGCTCATGTTTAGGAAGTCCTATTAACCCTTTCAGGGGAGTGCATGTTTTGGAAGTCCTATTAACCCTTTCAGGAGAGGCCCTTTCTCTAATACATTCCCTGGAGGTGCTTTGCTGTTCAGGGCTCTGACTCTCCCATAGATGACCTTATTAGAAGGCCTGAGGATGTCGTGTCCGCGTACCCTGCCCTAAAGATCGTATGCATTTAGAATATCAGCAAAGGTGCCTCGTTCTTTGGCCTAGCAGAAACTGGAGAAAACTACGCCTTAGAGGAAGTAGACGAAAAAAGGGCGACATGTATGTGAGTTTCAGCTTCCCAAGGACTAGGTAAAATTTTATTCCCTAGCCGGGCATGGTAGCACATACCTGTAATCCCAGTACTTGGGAGGCTGAGACAGGAAGATTGCAATTTAGCAAGACTCTGTTTCGAAACAAAAGAAAAGGGCTGGGGTGTGGTAGAATTCCCCTGGGTTCAATCTCCAGTACCACACACACACAAATATACATATGTATGTATGTGTGTGTATACATATATATATATATATATATGCATGTATGTATATACACATATACATATACATATACATATACATAATTCCTTCCAATTGGTTGAAGACTCATGATGTTTGGCTTAGGTCAACAAAGTAAGAAGCCAAGGACCCGTGACCAGAGAATGTCAACTGATTGGCCATCTCCCCATTAGTCCCCCTTGTGAGAGAGGATCTTCTCCATTATTTTTGGCTGTTGCTAGGTGATGTCCAATCATCTGTTCCTGATGTATTCTGGTGCACATTACTGAGCTCAATTAGCTACTGGCCCAGTGCTGAATTTGTTACTAGTTCTTATTTATTTTAATGTAGATATTATTTTATAAATTCTAAGCTACCACATTAATAAATGTAATATATATGTGTGTGTATGTGTGTATATATGCATATACATATATACATGTATATATGTGTGTATATGTGTATATATGTGCACACATGTATACATGTGTATATATGTATATATGTATATACATATATGTGTATCCATAGATATATGGATAGTATAAGAGTTGAAAATTCAAATGCTGCCAGGGCCAGCAAGTAACCTAAATAAAGCAGTCCCACTGTGCAGCAGCTCAGATTGCTGGGACCATCTACAGGGAGCTGGACACGCAGCCAGGGCCACTGGGGAATGCTGACTAGGTACTGACAGATCCTTTCACTTGAGTGAGAAAATCCAAATGTTTGTGTCAAAACTCCTGGCTTTCAAATGTTGGCAAGTGATTCAAAAAGTGTATCTGAGCAACGAAAGGACACGAGTCTGAAATCCATCCGGCCTTCGAGTCACAGTCACAGCCTCTGCTGCTTTCGAGCCTTTGAGGTCTCATTGGACCCTTCCCACAGTGTCAGCCTCGGGCAAGGTGGCCGCCATCTCTCCCCCTACACAAGAGGAAACTGAGCTCAGTCCCACCAATGACTTGCCAACACCTGACAGCTCCCAGGCCAGAGCCAGGGTTCCACTGTGCAGAGTTCACCTTTGCCCAGGACGTATTGTCTGCTTTTAATAATGGTTGGTGTTCCGGTCAGTATTCTTGCAGCTATACTCTAAAAGATTGACCATGTAACTTAGAGGAAAGAAAATTTATTTTTATTTTTTTATGGTTTTGGGTTCAGTCCATGGGAGGCTGGGCACCGCAGATCTCAGGCAGAGGGAGGGAGAGCACATGGGCCTCGCTCCTCACATATGGAGGTGGGAAGCAAGAGAGAGAGAACAGGGGAGGAGGAACCAAATAGCATCCCCAAGGCTGCACCCTAGGGAGCACCTCCTCCAGCACACCCTACTAGTAGGCCTGGGGCACCACCCACACTGCTGGAATTACAACCCTCGGGACTTAATTGCATCAGCTCCAAACATTAACAAATGAGCACTTTAGGGGACATTTCCTGTCTAGCTAGAACAGTTGGCTCACTCTGTGCAGGATAGACATTCCATGCCCAGAACCTTCTGTCCAGTGCCTCTGCCATCTTCAACATAGGCCTTCCAAAGTCACCTGGTCCAGCCTGCACAGAGACAAGTGAGAATGGCGCGTGGGGACATTCTATGGAGCAGGCTGGAAGTGGCCCATGTCACACCTGCGCACACTCGGCCGGTTAGAACTTGGTAACATAACGAGACCCAAGTGCCGGGGAAGCTGGGAACAAAGTGTAGCCATGTGCTTAGAGGGAAGGCACAGAGACTGGCTGATCTCTGAGCTGTTCTGCCATCAGCTTGCATGACAACAATTTATGTTCTCCAATATTGTCCTTGTTTGGGCTGGAAATATATCTCTGTTGTGCTGAGGGCTCAAGTGTTTGAAATATTATTAAGACCAAAGCTTGAAGACATAAACTGATAAGTCTTCTGCCTGATAAAATACCCAACTGCCACTTGGAGTTTGTTGTTCCTGGCATAGCAGCGCACACACCGCAGACACTCAGAAGTATCTACTTCAGTGAATTTAATTAGCCCTGGTGGCTGACCTGGCACTGATGGGGTTGCGGTGGGAGGCTCTGCCCTCACTCCAGCTGGCTGGTGTCCCTGGACTGTGCTCACACTTGGAGATGCAGTGAGTTCAGGAAGAGTACCGGGCTGGTCTAGATTCTGCATCTGGTAACCTTGGGCAAGTCACCCTATCTCTCCAAGTCTTAGATTCTCATTAGTAGAAGGGAGGTAATATCACACAACAGGTTTTGCATCCATGCCCAGGCTCCACAGAAAGTCAACTGACCCATCCCAATGTCTAACACCTAGGAGATGATCAACAGCTGATTGCTAAATAAATGCAATGATGCTCCATCGGGCACAGAGGCAGGGGCAACCTGAACCAGGACATGCCCGTGAGGGAACCCCTTTCACCTGGCTCACGATCGGGGTCCCTGGTGACATTGCATGAGGACAGACATACTTCCCGCACATGGGGATTGTCACAATTGAGAGAATGGGACTCAAGGGCTTCCCCAAGAGGAGGTGCCTAGCCAGGGGACCATGACACTTGCTTCTGCTGGGTAGTTCTGACCCAGGAGCCCAGGAGTGGCTGCTGGGCCCCATTGTGCACCTCCAAGTTCCCAGCAGCCTGGTCAAAGGCGCCAAAGCCCCTCAGTCCATCTCTGTCTGTATAAATAAATCCCACGCTCTGTGTGTGAAAAGGCTGGACATTCTGTCCCTTTTCAGCAGCATAAAGCATTTCCCCAGGAGCCCAGGTCTCACAACAGTTAAAAAAAAGTAGAGCTTCTCTGCTTGGGAGGAAGAGAGGAGTAAGAACTAGCCAGCTTAAAAGCGAATGGGTTCGACCACTGCCCATTGGCAACCCTAAGCTCTTCTCCCAACTGCTGTGGGCTCTGTGCAGAAAAGAAAAAAATGGCAAAATTATGTCCCTGAGGATATGTATATCCACCATCATGTGTCCATGAAATTGGGTTAAATTGAATTCAAGGATAGCTTTAAGATGGAAAAAAAAATCATTTGCAGCCAGAGAAGGGAATAGAGGAAACTGTGACCTTCATTTTAGTAAAAAAAAAAAAAAAAGTATGAGGGAACAGCCTCAAACTTGGACAGGAGGAGGTGGGAGCATCATGGGGAGCATGTGCACCCCTGGGTCTTGAGGGGACACAGGAAGAAGCATTTGGCAGGACTCGTCAGTGGGGACCACTTGCTCAGGCAGGCTGACACAAGACAACGGTGACTGACATCCGCAGCTGGATTCCAGACAGCCTCTGTATCTGGATATCCAGGGCCACCCTCGCATTTGATTTTCAATTTGTATGGACCAGAATGGGAGTCTGGACTACCTCCCTCCCTCCCTTGGCAGGTGTTCTCCATGGTGGTTTGCACCAGAGTCACCTGGAATATTGACTGAACCGCAGATTGCAGGCCCCCAGCCCTAGTGCCTGATCCCCCAAGTCTGACATGTGGTCCCTGTGTCAGCACATCTGGCAAGTTCCCAGTTTCCCAAGGAATGCTGATGCTACAGCTGTGGAGTGGATGAAGTAGAATAGAAGAAATAAAAATGTAGGTACA
>PVLC010043751.1:0-12426 GCA_004027655.1 Graphiurus murinus
AAAAAAAAAAAAAAAAAAAAAAAAAAAAAAAAAACAAGCACACACTGCCTTACCTACAGCCTAGCCAGGACAATGAGAGGCTTGAAGGCTTGAAGGATGCTTATGTAATGGCTGGCGCCCTCCTCTCCCACCCAGGTAGCAGCAGTCACCACCACCCTCACAAAGCTCCAAATCAGCCTTATTTCCTCATATTTAGATATGAACAAGCAAGCAAAGCTTATCGGACATTTGAGGACAGTCTACGCCATGAAGAAGAGACTATTAATGTCCTTTACAAGTCAAAGGTACTGGTTGTGAGGTTTCAGAGGGTCATATTTCTTTTAAAAGAAAAAAAAAGTCACTAGAACCAAAGCACAGAACTTCCAAAAATTCTACTTGTTAATATCTCTGTGATTTGTATGAATTACTGAGCACCAATACAAGTCTGTTTGCACATTTCCAATGTGCAGATGGTGTTGCTTCCCTTAAGATGCACATAGAGGTAAAGTGTGGTGCCTGATGGTGATTAAAGTCAGCGCGGTTAAGGGCGTCTGCGAGGCTCTGCGAATCCTACACCTGCAGAGCGTTTGGGTTTGCTGCATCCCTGAGTACCTTTCACTCACTATAAAGTCAGGGTGCTACTCAAAAAGAGGTTTGCAAGAGCCATATTCACACTGAATAGCTGCTTTTCATGCTTTGAAGTTTGGGAAAGAACTAAATGCTGTATTATTCAGATCCCATTAGTAGAAAACAGGAGCAATGTTTGCATGCACCTGTGTGGATCCTTGCTCTCACTGGTACTCAGACAGTGGCAAAAAAAAATCCTTTTTTTCCCTTGCCTTAGTCTCAGGTATTGCTACCATTTTAATCCCAGGAAATAGACACAGATTGAGAACTGGTAAGGAATAGCCATGTGGCTAAATTCATGTACTACTGAAAACATTTCATTTCTAAAAACAATGGCTGTACCTCTCTATCAAAGCGGGTTATTTGGGGGAGAAACCAGAAAATGTCATTCTATTGACTCTATTTCTTTTTCTTCCTCTAGCTTAGGGACTTAGGACACTGCTCTACTTGGCTTTTTGTTTTTAGGTTTTTTGTTTTGTTTTGTTTTGTTTTTGGAATTCCAAACTCTTCTTTTTTTTTTTTTTTTTTTTTTTGCGGTACTGGGGGTTGAACTCAGGGGCATTCTACCTCTGAGCTATACCCCCAGCCCTATTTTTTATTCTTTATTTTGAAACAGGGTCTCACTAAGTTGCGGATTGCCTCACTAGGTAGCTGAGGCTGGCCGCAAACCCGGATCCTCCGGTCTCAGCCTCCCGAATGCTGGGGTTACAAGTGTGCGCCACCACGCCCGGCTCTCAAACTCTTCATTTTAAAAGACCAAAAATGCCAGATCCCAGATATTTAAGTTTTCAGCTCTAAGTTTTAAGACTATTGTAAAAAGTTGGCAAAAAAAAAGAGGTTTGCTTTTTATTTATTCATTCACATTTTGAGGCTATGGCTAGTAATTTACAGTGAAATCTTCCATCATTTTAAGCATAAAAAATAATTTTATTTTGTTAATAGCTTTTTATTATATATATGTGTGCTTTTATTTTTCATTGGTGCATTGCTGTGTCACATCATAATGTAATTCAGAGTGAGAGGGCCACACATGCCCACAGCCCTTGGAGGGCTTCCTCTGCCTCCCTCCCCACTCTCTCCTTTGATACTGAGATTGGAATTGCTCATTTCACATACGTGCATAAAGCCAGTGAAAGTGTTTCCTTCATTAATCCCCCCTCCCCTAGAGCCCCTCCCCGGCTCCACGGGGTTTCTCCTCCATTATCTAAAGTCCCCTTGTGTCCTGAATGCTCTCTAGTCCCCACAGATGACAGGAAACACAGGACCCGTGACTTTCTGCGACTGGCTAATCTCACTTAACACAGTGTTCTCCAGACCCACCCATTTTTCCACAAGTGACATAAGTTTGTTCTTCTTTATGGCTGAGTAGAATTCCAGCGTGGGAATAGCCCATAAGTTTGTAATTCTTCATCTGCTGATAGACACGTAGGTTGGTCCCATAATTTGGCCACTGTGAATTGTGCTTCTGTCAACATGGATATGCATGTGTCTACTTGGCTTTTTTTTTTTTTTTTTTTTTTTAGTACTGGGGATTGAACCCAGGGGCATTCTACCTCCAAGCTACACCCCCAGTCCTATTTTTTATTCTTTAGTTTGAAACAGGGTCTCACTAAGTTGTGAAGGGCCTCACTAAGTAGCTGAGGCTGGCCACGAACCTGGATCTTCCAGTCTCAGCCTCCCAAAGTACTGGGATTACAAGCGTGCGCCACCACGCCCGGCCCTCTACTTGGCTTTTAAAAATAGAACTGAAGCAAGTAGCTGATGGGATCCTCGACATTTTATAGAGAACCACTGCAAAGAAACTCTTATGGTTTAGCACTGGACACATCAGAGGTCTTTGCTGTCCTCAGCAAGGCTGTTGCTCGATGGCTTTCAACTGCATAATAAGCACTGTAGTAAGGTCAACGCGAATCTCACCAGCAGGACAGTAATAAGTTTACAAGAAGTGGCCTGGTAGCAATTTGAATGTGTTCTCAGACAGAAGAACCAAAAGACAGTCTTCAGTGTCCCAATTCTAATCTTAGAAAGCAAGAGCACCATTTTGGTGCCTCGTGCTACCTCGGCTTGAAATAAATGCAATCCGCCAGCAACTCCTTCCTTGCAGCTGATAAAGAGATTTTAGTGCGGTGAGCACAGGTGTGAGAGACGAGATTGTAGTGAGCAGCGAGGGGCAAGACGGAGCGAGCGTAATAAAACTGGGCCAAGTTTCCACCCGGTCCACGCAGCACTGACAGCAAGGCTGTTGACATCACTATCAACGTCTAGAAACACAATCTCTTGTGCTCTCGACTGGTTCTCACAGAAACACCACAGGCGCCCCCCGGCCACTCCTGGCACACGCAGGGAAGGGGCCTCGGAGCAGACGTGTCCCAGACCACGTCCCGGGCTCTCTCTAGTGTCATCATGGTGACAGGCATGGAGACAAGCTCTGGACTCGTTCCCCAACAGCTAACACTTACAAATGGCCCCCCGAGTCCCATTCTCACAGTCTAAGAGCCGTCGGGGGCATGAGCGGCCACAAAGCAGGTAGCGCTCCACCTGAGTCCCTGCGCCTGGGCCATCAACGAACCACTAAGCACGGCAACCTCCAAATGCTGGTGTCACACTTCCCTTAAGTTGGAAGGAATCTGCTCCAGGAGGAGAGAGGCAGACACAGTCCTTCCTGCACTCTAACTTGTTTGTTTGGGTTTTTGTTTTTTGGTTTGGGGGGTTTTCTTAGGGGGGTGGTACTAGGGCTTGAACCCAGGGACATTCTACCTCTGAGATAGACTCCCAGCCCTGTTTTATTTTTTAACTTGAAATAGGGTCTCACTAAGTTGCTAAGGGTGCTGAGGGTCTCACTAAGTTGCCGAAGCTGGCTTCTAACCTACGTGATGTGTGGTTTATTGACTGACATGGAGTTAGATTGCTATGAAACTGCATTTTCCTAACTGTATCACTTTCTGACAGATGCTTACAAACTTCTTTCTCATTGTCTTCTATGTGAAATAGACACTAGCACCTATACGACATGGTTCTCCCTGGATCTCTGAGGAATCAAGAAGAGATTTGCAGAAGTTCAATTCTCATATAAACAAACTGGGGGTTGCAATAGGAGTGCCACAGCTTCTAAGACATGAGCACCGTGCAAGAGGTGGACTGTCCCAGTTCTCCTTAACATTGCAAAGGATCCTTGCCTTGACCTACAGAAAACACATTTCTGCTAACAAACTTGCGACGTGATCTATGAGCTGTTAGCAAGAAAAAATGTACTCCACTGGAACTTTAGTGTTTGACAGCAAACATCACTATCATTGTGTAAGGACTAACATCAAATTGCTGGCACCTGTGGCTCTCTAGTCCCCCCTAAACTTCAAGAGATCTACTCCAGTCCATCTCTACCATTTTGCTTCCCATGAACAAAAGGGCATATTTTTGTTTTTATTTTGAGCCTCCAAGCAGGTGCGAGGAAGCCATTCACAGCGCTGGAGAGCCAGCACTCAAAACAGCTTGCACCTGTAGGATTGCGTTAAGTTCCCAGCCAGCTCCAAAGCTCTGGGACGTCTCCCAAGTTTGAAAAGTACACACCAGCTACTCCACTTGAATCTCCTTTAAACATCATTGCCCAGGTTTTGTGACTTCTCAAATGAAGATAGCGGTTGGTGTGTTTTCCTCGCCCACTTGTCCTACCTAAGCTGAGCCCCCAAGGCTGCTCCACACATTGACCTGGTGGCCAGCAGAAAGCACAGGTGCAGGCGCTGTCCACCCCGTCCCCAGGGCTCCCCGTGATACCAACGCTAGCTATTCTCTGGAAGGCTGCTGCTGGAAAATGCATTAGTAAAGGCAAAGCATATGAGTCAGTAAAATAAAAGTATTAGCATGCTATTTGATTCATCATCAGTCACCAGCCTGGTGGACACAAACTAAGACACCCCAGCACCATTCTCCTGGCCAAGGAAGAGATTTTGTGCTCAGGTGCTTCTATGGCCCCGGGAGCCTCCAAACATCCATAAATCCCTACTGATTCCACTGTGAACAAGCAGGATTTCTGATACTTAAAATAGATATTATTATACATGATGATACATTCTCAGAAGGGGATGGATGGTGTGGTATTATAGAAAAGAATCAGAGGACAGTGAGGGAGTAACTGCTGAAGAGGGTCCCATCAAAAGATGAACACCAGAATTGCACCAAAGGATTCTCTCTCAACTATAAAGGCGCCACATACTCCTTCCACATCCATTTTCCATTTCCAGAGAGCAAACAAGGATGCAAAGGAGGAGCTTCCCAACAGCAGAAGTAAAAGTATCACCTTACTGTGATTTTGAATAGCCCTCTGCCTTCCTTTGGAAGAAGAGAAGTCTATGGAGCTTCCTAACATCTCAGTTGCGGCCCAGGATTGGATGCAAGGGATAGAACTTGGGTCGGTGTCTCCTCTCTGCTTCCTGGACTGCTTCCCGAGAACAAGCTTTGACGATGGTGAAATGCAAGCAGTACTCGGCTCTTAGTGAGCTCAGTCTTAGCCGCAGTGAGTAGAGATGGAAGCTTCACACAGTCAGAATGCCTAGAATTAGACTCTATGTGGTAATCCCCACTGATGAACGCACTCACATAAAGCATTGCTAACTTATATGGACTTTTCTAAGGTCTCAACAAGGAGACAGTGGGGAGGCACATGCTACATCACACAGCCCATGGCACAAACCTTAAAACCCTCACTATATATGCTGACGCCCCAGCCCCTGCTCCTCATTTGCATCTGTAAAACCATCCCTGGGATGGTTCACTGCATACTCTCTCCTAGGAAGTTGGTTAGACATCATCTTTTATCGCGTTCCATTCTCTAGGGGGATCTGATTTAGTATCCTCACTCCTGGTAATTCATCTCTTAAGCAAGTGCAATACTCTTCCAAGCAAGAATTACAGTAGACGAAACTCTACACTCACCAAAGCATGGAAGTAATCAAAAAGCAAAGCAAAATCAGGAGTGTTGTGCAAGTATTAGCAACAGACAACCCATCTGAAAAGTTGAGCTCACAATGACCGTCACCTCAGCACTTTAGTTCCATTGACAACAGCACCACAGCCAGCGATAGAAGAGGCTCAGGAAGCCCAAGACCCCAAGGCAAAGGGACCTCCAGACCTCACTGGGGCACTTCAGCCTAAGTCAAATGGGGTTTGCAGCAGATCTTCAGTCTCAGAAAAGAAACAGAGACAGAAGCTCAGTCCTAAAGACCTGGAGAATTGAAGAATGGTGTGGCTCAAAGTTGATACGGTTATTCAGAAGCCATATAGAGCCAAGAGGCCAGAGGGCACCAAAGCTTTCACTTACAAGAGTCTTCTTGCTCCTACTCAAAGCTGGGAAATTCTAGACCAGTTTTTGGAGAACATCATTGACTTCACCAGGAAACTCCTGGCCTCTAAGAAGAGTAGGAGAACTCCTAGCTGCTTGGGGGCTGGGGCCAAGCACTGCGCCCGATGCTGACTCTTAGTGACAAACCATGATGTCAACAGTCATTATTTCCACTGTGTTAGAAAACAGACCTGCTCCATGCTGATTGGCTATTTCCAAGAGTCACCTGGACAATGAACCCACGAGGTATATAAATAATACAATACAATCAATGGGACAGTCTCTTGGGTTTTCTGCACCCCAACTTTCAGTGGCTTTGGTCTAAAATGTTCTATTGTTTTCATATTTCACTCATTTCTCATGCAGGAAGCTAGGATTAAGCTAAACTTTCCAAATGTTTGCTTAGCTTCATTTAATAGAATATTTCTCCCTTACTTACTTCCTTTGAATTTTAATTTTTTTCTCAGCAAGACGGGGTTCAGGGCATTTAATGAAACAATTTTGTGTTCAATTGTGGATGTCCTAAAAAGCATTTTCTTGCAAATGACCTAAACTCTCTGTACTAGGAGAACAGGTTAGTAAATTATATTTCAACATAAAGAAGCAGTACACAGCCATTAAAAGCAATCACTAAGCAGACACTCCAAAGGATCAGATACAAAGCATGACCTGGGAGGAAATAGCTTATGTTCCCAACAAAGTACAGGACTGTGCTAAATCTATACCAGAAGAAACCTCATAACATGTATAGGAGTGGAATACACATGTGTATTCTCCCTCTCTGATACTATGTTTAGCATAAGCTGACTAATTCCTTTTTCTTTCCCTTACTTTTCCTTCTGTATCTTATATAAGAACTGTTGCTAATAGTTAACTATCAGTTTATTAGATTACAGAATATTACAGAAGGACTATAACTGAATTTGGAGAGTAATAAACATTACCCTACAGATGGGTGCCATGACTGACTCCCAGAGGTGAGGTTTTGTGTCTCTCTTTTAGGAAGAGAGAGTTGGGGAATCTTCGTTTGTATGAAAGTTGGTTGTATCTGATTAGATGGGGGAAAAAAATTGCCCAGAGATCTAAGTCCCTGCCCCGCCCAGACCTTCCCACCAGCTCCTGGTTTCTGATTGTCTCACCCCTTCCCCTTTATTACTTTTCTTTTTTTCTACCCATGTAGCTCATTCTCTGTGTTAATTTTTCTCTATTAAAACAAGTAACTTAGCTTGCGTTTTCCTACCTGGATGTGCACAAATACTGAAGTAAAACATGCAGGCGACTAAGAAATGACAAAGCACATGCAAAATGAGAACACTTCCTTTCTGTGGTGAGCTCAGGAGTGCTTCTGTATCTCTCTCCCGGAATTTCTAAAATCATACAGTGATGGGGTTTCATAAGTTGATGGCCTCTGCGGAGAACACTGCGTACCCAGAGCAAGAACTCCTGTGTGTCCTGGTAGGTAAGGAGACGATTTATGGAACTCACTGGTAATTGCCACGTGGGCGGGAACAGAAAGTGTTAGAAAAAAAAAATTAAATAGAGCACTGAAGAGATGCTATTAATGGGGGAGGAGGATGTTTTCTGGCAACAAAAACAATTGCAGGTTTAAAGAGAGCAGTGACATTTTATTGCTTTAAAAGTTCTCTTATTCTTTCCCTGCCATTTGTTAGTAGATAGGGGAGGACACCCAGGTGCACCCGGAAGAGCAAGCTGTGCTCCGGAAGCATTCCGAAAGGGAGGCTGCTGATCTGACCCGCCCCTTTCCCATCAGCTCCAACACACGCACTGGCGCCCTCTGCCGGTCAGGATGCTGAGATAAACCGGATGCTGAAATGTGTCCCCCCCAGAATTCATGTATTGAAGATATAACTCCCAGTCCCTCCAGCTGTGACTGTATTTGGAGATAGAGTCTTTAAAGAAGTAATTAAGTTAAAATGAGGTCACTGGGATGGGCCCTAATCCAATACAACTGATGTCCTTATAAGAAGAAGAGATCAGGACACAGACACAGGCGGAGGGAAGACCATAGGAAGACGCGGGGAGAAGATGCCCTCGGCCAGTAGAGGCCTCTCAAGAAACCAGCCCTGCCAGCGCCCTGATCGCGACTCTATCCTCCAGAACTGCCAAGACATACTTTTCTGTTTAAGCCACCAGTCTGCAGTACTTTGTGATAGGAGCCCTAGCAGACAAATATTCTGGGCCTTTGATACTTTAGCCAAGGCCCCTCTTGTGATCCTCACTCCAAGAAAAAAAAAAAAAAAAAAAAATGTGTTCTTTTACTCTAGATAGGTAGGGCTGTGGACCAAAACCTTGTTTCATCTGCGAAGTAGGCTGGACCAAGTCTCAGCTGCAAGGAGTTGGTCAGGTGGGCTCAAGTCCAAGGAGGGCTGGCTTTCTACTTTCAGGATAAGAAGCACTGGCGGTGTATCTTAAGGGAAAGAGGGCAACTCTGGAAGGAGGCAGACCTGCCCTCCGGCTACAGCACTCGCTGCAGAAGGAGGCAAACTGGTTCCTCACGCTTCCTTCCCCCTAAAATGAAGATGCTAATGTCTACCCCCTGGATAGAGACCCAGGGGGGCCCTCCCAGGTGGTTATGGTGAAGCTCTAGTTCCCTGGGGGCTACATTTGGAGATGGCTTGGCTAAGGAAGTAATTAATGTTAAATGAGGTCATCCTGGGGGACCCTGATCTGACTGAAGGAATCCAATTAGAGACACAGGGCAGGAGGGTGGCAGGTTTGCAGCCAGCCTCAGCCACTTAGGAGAATCTCAGCAACCTAGTAAGACTCTGCTTCAAAACAAAAAAGTAAGAAGGACTGGAGGTGTTAGTTTAAAGGCAGAATGCCCCCAGGTTCAATTTCCAGTACCACAAAAAAGGGAAGGAGGAGGAGGAGATTCATCATCACCAGAAATCAATGTGTGTGTGTGTGTGTGTGTGTGTGTGTGTGTGTGTGTGTGTGTACACACCCAGGAAAGGCCATGGGAGCCTTTCTGCGAGTCAGGAAGAGAGCCCTTACCAGAAATCGAATTGACCAGAGCATTTACTTGGACTGCTTTCCTCCAGAACCATGAGAAAATAAATGTATATCCTGTAAACTTTCCAGTCTAGGGTATTTTGTTACACCGCCCAAGCTGACTGTTCATCTGTTGGGATGTCTTAGAGGATTACATAAGAAAACATCTCAACCAGCCCCCTGTGTTCAATAAATACTAACAATTCTTTAAAACTCTAAGACCAGTGAATAGAAATGAAAGGTGCCATTATTTCCTAGTGGTTGGAGTTTCCCAAAGTGGAAGGGGATGTCTTCTCTTTCCATCAGGCATGACTGGCACCGTGAAGAATTCAAGCCCGCCCGGGCCAGACTCTCTTTGGAGGGGGGCTGTCACCATGACTGCTTGAGAATTAAAAAGTGGTTGGAGAATGTGTGTTTGTAAGCTTCCTTCCATCTTCAAGAGTTTTTTAAAGTATGTGCTGGGAGTTTGAAGTCCATGTAAGCTGCCTTATTGGGAATTCATTTTCTCTGGATAAAATATACTCTAACCTACAAAGTGATGATGGTCCATGCCAAAAATAAATAAATAAATAAATAAATAAATAAATAAATAAATAAATAAAAACAACTGTTAGAAAAGGTGTCCCTGGCCAGGCATGGTGCCACAGGCTTGTAATCCCAGTACTTGGGAGGCTGAGACAGGAGGATCCTCGTTCCTGGGGCCAGGCATGGTGCTCCTGTTCCAAGATCCCCCTCCCCATACACAGGAGTCATCACTGAGGGTCTAATCTATGTCCCCTTCCCTGCCCAGTTCTCGCTGCCTGAGAAAAGCCACGAACACTGGAGAGAATAGAACTCCTTCAGGGTTAGTGTCTCTCGCATCTGCAGATGATTTGAAAGGAAGTAAGGATTCTTTGTGCATGTCTGAGTACCTCTGAATATTTGCCAAAGATGGACACGATCAGTGTGAGGTCGGCTGACACCCAGGTAGACAATTGTACACACCCAGTCCTCCACGTTGAGACCCACCAACCCAGAGGATGTGCTGGCAGCGCCCTCTGGCGGACAGAGAAAATGCTGCCTCTTGGCCTCTCCTTTGCAAGACTACTGAAAACTTGGTAAAACTCAAAGAAAGAGAGACAGAGAAAGAAAGAAAGAAACTGAGCAAGCCGTGGTGGTTCACAACTGTAATCCCAATACTTGGGAGAGTGTGACACGAAGATCACAGACTCGAGGCCAACCTCAGCAATTTAGCAAGACCCTTTACAACTTAGTGAGGCCCTGTTTCAAAATAAAATGGGCTGGGGGTATAGCTCAGAAGTAGAATCCTCAGTGCCAAACATAAAAAAACTGAATTTAAAAACTACTTAAACTCAGCCGGGCATGGTGGCACACGCTTGTAATCCCAGTACTTGGGAGGCTGAGACAGGAGATCGCAAGTTCGTGGCCAGCCTCAGCTACTTAATGAGGCCCTCCACAGCTTAGTGAGATCCTGCTTCAAAATAAAGAATAAAAATAGGGCTGGGGGTGTAGCTCAGAGGTAGAATACCCCTGGGTTCAATCTCCAGTACCACAAAAAAAAAACTGCTTAAATTCAAGTATAGTCTCTTCTTTTCCAAAATCTACTGGTAAGCCTATGTCAGTGTTCTGAAGTAGCACAGTAGCTAGGAATGTAGAATTTAAAGACAGACTAGCTTGACTCCCAGCAAAGCCAGCTTCTAGCTGTGCTTCAGTTTTCTTAATCTTCCATCATACTGTATTTTTGTCATTAAATCGGTAAACATATGCACAATGTGCGGAACAGTGCCTGACACTAAATAAATGTTAATTCTAGCTGCTTGTCATTGGTGGCAGGAAATTTTGCATATAAGAAAATTTATGATTTTCACAATTTTAGCATACAAGTTAGTGGCATAAAGTACGATCACAATGTTGTACGTATCTGCTATCCATTTTCAGAACTTTTTCATCAGAAACTCTGTACATAAAGCTGAAGCTGATCAACCCTGTGTTTATTTTCCTCGTGAAGAGAAACCCTAAGTCAGAGAAGAGAGAAAGTCCACATTTTCTTTCTCTCTCTCTCTCTCTCTTTTTTTTTTTTTTTTTTTTTTAGTCCTTTTTTTTTTTTAACTTTACTTGTCTATTTGTTTGTTCGTTTACTTTGCGGTGCTGGGGAATCAAACCCAGGGCCTCTGGCATGCTTAGCAAACACTCTACCACTGAGCTACACCCCAGCCCCATATTTGCTTATACTCAGTGTCAAGGGGCTCTATTATTTTAAGGAGATCTCTTTAATATGTCAAGCATGTTACCCTTCTCCGCTCTACATATAAAATATTCCCTTAATTGCACATATTTATAACCTAGTTTGGGCTCCAAGTTCAGACAGTTTTACGGGCAATCATTTTATAACTTTCAAATAGACGATGCGTATGCTCTGTAAGCCATTCTACAGCACAAAAACAAACGGAAACAACCCTGATTAATTTAATGAGCTGCCATAGCCCTGAACGTCCAAACCTGACAAAACCAGCAGATATATTTAAAAGATCTTAGGCCTACCTCACGCATAAATATTGATCTAGAATTCTAATAAAAGTCTAAACAAGTTAAGATGAGCTTTATGTTGGAAAATAACATCCATGCATTTATACAGTTTGTCACTTCCGTGGATTAAAAAAAGAAAACTACATGGTCCTCTCAATAAAATCTGCTAAAGTTAGATGTCTTTTCTTTAAAACAACAAACATTCTTACTAGGATAAAAATTTTAAAATACTGTTCTAACGTGGTAAAGAATATCTGTGGGAACACAACAACTAGAGCTATGTCTGCTAGCTATTTGGTAAAATATACCCCCAAATAATTTATTTCTGAGATTTCGTGGGCAAGGATCATATGCAAAAATGGTGTTAAAATCAAACAAATAGGAGCCGGGCGTGGTGGCTCACACTTGTAATCCCAGCATTTGGGAGTCTGAGACTGGAGGATCCGGGTTCACAGTCAGTCTCAGCTACCTAGTGAGGCACTCTGCAACTTAGTGAGACCCGGTTTCAAAATAAAGAATAAAAAATAGGGCTGGGGGTATAGCTCGGAGGTAGAACGCCCCTGAGTTCAATCCCTAGTACCACACAAAAAATCAAAAAATAGGAGAAATGGTTAATTAAGCACATTAAACAGGCATGCGTGTGTGTGCTAATGCATGTCCTCTCTCCAAGCGTCCCATACCCATTTGAACCTAGAAGACATTGCTCCTCTAAGACTGGCATTTTACAGAAATCCACTTTGGATAATGCTGTAGTGAGAGTCCCCCAACAGTGTACAGAAGATGAAAACCATTCTCCTCGGAATTCTCCACAGCCACAATGGAAAGACGTGGCCATGTAACTGAGAGGAAGGAAGATTTATTTAGTCCACGTGATGCCGGAGATCATAGATGTCAGGGCAGGGAGGCAGAAAGCAGAGACAGAGAAAGCACGTGGGCTGTGCTCTTCA
>PVLC010043752.1:0-12296 GCA_004027655.1 Graphiurus murinus
GTTTTTAAAAATTCTCCATATACAGGGCATGGTGGTGCACACCTGTAATCCCAGTACTTGAGAGGCTGAGATAGGAGGATCAAAGGTTTGAGGCCAGCCTCAGCAACTTAGTGAGACTCTTAACAACCTAGGGAGACACTGTTTCAAAGCAAAAAAAAAAAAAGAGAGAGAGAGAGAGAGCAAAGGGTTGGGGGTATAGCACAAAGGTAGACCACCCCTGGGTTCAATCCTTAGCACCAGAATAAAAGAGGCCCTTAGTGCAGTCCTGGTTTGAGTCAGAGCATGGTACCTAGAAAGCACCTCTGGTCTCTCTCTCAACACATTGATGTATAACTATACTCATGCGCTGCCTAGTGTCGAGAATTTATAGTCATTAGTTAAGTACTTATTGCAATGAATACAAGTACAGTATCTTCACAGTTTGACAGTAATGTCTTTCCCAGTTCATTATCTCTACGTGGGAATGTCTATGTTAACTTTCATTTATTTGACCATGAGCCATGGTGATCTGCCGCTGGGCCAGCAATGAGCGTGAGGCTGGGGATTAAATGAAGAGTCAGAGAAAATCACAGAGAGTGACAAACAGATGGGCAGATAGAGCGTGTAGAGGGGCTAGAGGGAAGGACACAGCTATAGCCACACCAGGGACCAGGAGCCCTGACTGAAGGAGGCGGTGTCAGGTCCAAAGGATGAGTGGTCAAAGGACATTCTGGTCATGGAAATCAGGACTTTTAGTGATTCTTTAAAGTCTCTGTTACAATATGACTGCATGACGTGTTCACTAGGAGGGCAGCCGTTTTTATCTGCCCAGTTTCTGAACAGTTTCATTGTCTGGGGCAGACTACACTGTGTGACTCTCTCACTGTGAGGGAGATTTAGTTGCTACGATTCCTTCCCAGTATGAATAAAAGCAAAGATCAAACAATCCAATTAAGTGCACTTAAAAACAAATGGAGCCAGTCATGATGGAACATGCCTGTAATCCCAGTACTTGGTAGGTTGAGACAAGAGGATTATAGGTTCGAGGTCAGCCTCAGCAACTTATACTCTATTTACAAATAAAATAAAATAAATAAGCCTGGGGATGTAGCTTTAAGATAAAATTCCCCTGGGTTCAATCACCAGTACCAAAAAAAAAAAAAAAGTAATTCAACTAAAGTCATGTAATGTTCTGATAGATCCTATACCCCGATGCCAGACTCCAAGGATATTTTGCTCGTATACTTGTTTGCTTGTTTATTTCTTCACTGACATTCACTTTAGCTTAAACAAAGACCACCAAACATGTTCTATAGGCATCAGGCAGAAATTATTCTATGAAGTCCTGAAAAGAAGATCTTGGAGGGCTAAGCCAGCATCCCGTTCTATCCTTTCTTGGCTTATCCCCAAACCCACCAGTTTACCACTAAGAGGACCCTGGTAACACCGATAAGCAAATGAATGAAGAATTAGGACGGATGCTATAAAAAACTTTCATATGATTTCCAATCAACACATACAGATATAGATTTAGTGGATCCTAAAAGAATTGCTGAGTTTCCTTTTAATGAGTCATGAACTGACAATTCTATTACTATTATATTTCTAGAACTTTACATTATAATTACCCACTTGCTCCCTGCTGCAGCTAGGTAGATATTACTGTGGAATGGGTAATTCATAAAATTCCCAGTACCATTACTGAGAAAATCAGAATCAAGAATTCAATGCTAGGATGGTAATTAGTTTGTGGTTCTGCCCAGATAACTATTTTACACATTATTCCACACATTTACACATACAAAAATTATTCCAGAGGAGCAACTGAGACTTGCTGAAGGCTTAACAGCAGAGCTGTCAAATCTCACAGCTGAGGTTTAACTTGCACCCCAGTGGCATTGGCAGGTCACAGAGGACCACTGAAATCTGGACTTCCCAATATCCAGGTCTACCTACCTTATTTGCACAGTGATACCCTCCTATCAAGACTGTGAAAAATAACTGACATTTAAATTTACTCTCTTCTATAGACAATAAAGCTAGTGGTTGTTTTTAATTCTAAATTGTTGTTATATTTTGGTTAGAATGCCCCCCCCCAAAAAAAAAGATAATTTCCTTTAACATTCTTTCTCTAAAATAGGTTTAGGAGGAAATAAAATCTTCCAAACCAACTTCACCAAAGTTTGGAAATTGGAAGCAAGATGGATAGAAGGAGCTTCGTCCTTTGTTGACTGGCCAAGGTTAACCTGCAAACTGTGGAGAACTCAGGAGGACAAGCAGAGAGCTTGGTTCAGTGTAAAGTCCACTGTGAGGTAGACACAGGAAATTGCTTGCTCCACCCACACTTGCATGGTGTGGCCAGCAATTATTCCACAGAGAGGCACTTTTTGCATTTATAGAGTTCAATGCAGGATCTCTGCCCGGCAAAGCTCTTGAGGCCCTTGCTTCTAACAGACTTCTGAATGTCTGAATGTTTCCGTGGAACTTGTGGAATCATTTTCTTGCTCCTGTCTGCTTCTCTCTGGTGGAGCAAATACTCTGAAAACTAGTTCTTAATGAATTTGGTCTTGTAATTCTTTAGTGCACCTTTGGTGAGAATTCTCTCTTTCTGGAATGTGGTTCTATGGAGCCATATTTTAGTGAAGGACTTTTATCCTCGCATAGTGCTTTTCTGTGCCATTTGCTCTTTATACTGCTATGAGCCACGCCACAGGGTTTGCTGAGTGACTGACACAGGGTGGCTGAGGCACTTAGAGAGGACTCCCATGTCATCATCCCATGTGAGGTGGAACTCCCACAACACTTCAAAGCAGGTCAGAATCTCCTACAAGTATAGCTGGCCATTCCCATCTACACATTTAACACCTCTAGATTGACCCGGGCTTGGATGGAAAATATATTCCAAAGAAAATTGTGTCCTGTTTATTTTTCTGTTCATAACATGCAAAGAACCATTTCTGACTGACACCTGTGGAAAACATTTGGTGGTCTTTGTTTAAGCCACATGTACAGAATTTTGTCCTTGTCATTATTACCTAAACAACACAGGATCACCGCTATTTACATAGCATCATATTGGATCAGGTATAAGTCACCTAAAGATGATTTAAAGAAAACAATGAGAATGTGGGATAAAATATCTCCCATATATAGGTCAGAACCTGCAGCCTCAGGTGTGAAATCATAAGAATATTCAGAGGCTACATGTCAATACCACATGCCATATATATAATATATATGAGACTTGAACACTCATGAATTTCGGTTTTGGTGTCCTGCAGGGGTCCTGGAACCAATCCCCATGACTGTGTATGGATCTATGGCATTTTACAAATGAGTTCTGTGATTGGAAAATATAATAAGGTCCTACATGTTCCATAGAAACTCACAATACCAATGAGAATGTGGGATAAAATCTCTCTCATACATGGGTCCAAACCTGAAGCCTCAGCTGTGAAATCAGTGCCTTTAATAGGAACCATAGAAACGGATCCCTCTTTCTTCCCAAGGGTACATGCGCACACACACCCACACCTCATCTCTCCTCTTAGCCTTGCCTACTTAAAGGTCACCCTTTCAACTTTCCATTTTCTATCAGTACAAACACTAAATATTGGTGTGGGGATTAGCACTGAATCCATTTTTAGAAAATCTATAAACTAACTCTCCAACCTCAGTGTTTGTGTTGTGATTATTGGTTCTTTTTGCTGACAATAAAATAGTAAGCACTACAAATATTCTGCCCCTTCACAGAACTGAAAATGAAGTATGCTTGATGCCACCTGACCTATGCAGTAAGTGTCTTGGGTCAAATCAGGCTTATTTGGATACTGAACATCAAAGCCAGCTTATAGACTCTCCTAAAGTATTAATAAAGGGTCATAAAATGTCAAGTGGATCAGATCTCCATATATGCAGGAAAACTATTATTGGCATTTGATATGCCCAGATATACTTAAATATCCAGATCTGTATATATTAAAGATTCACCGTAGAATATTGATACAGGAATTTTTTCTCTTCTATTGCAAGTTGTAGAGGCAATACTGAGCAGTTTTCCTATGTCACAAAATGTGTGATATCCGAGAGACTCCATGGGAACCTTCTGAGACTGTGTACCTGTGGGGCTTGCTGTGTTATGTCAAGCTCTGCACTGCTGGGAGCAGCATCAACTAAGGGTCGAATGCCTCTGTCACAAAATGCATTTTTATCAATCTTCTGTCTAGCACATTCTGGAACAATTATCTTAGGCCATATTTGGTATGAAGAAAATTTTAAGGCAGTATCATCCTTTGGACAGCCTTTGAGGCATTTGGAAATCTTTCCTCTATCTCTTTCTGGTATAGTTCCCAAACATATCACGTTTTAGACCTTTATCCCTGTACAAATGATTCCCATTGGCCTGAATTTCCTTCCCAATTGTGTCTGCCTGTAAGATGTCCTAACATCTCTCAGTCCAAATCTACCCTATGCATGCAGCGCCTGAGACACCAAAGCAAGTGCTGCCCCTGTACACAAGACACAAAAATCTTCCCTATTTAGGTTTCCTTTGCTCTAGGTAAACCTGTGCTGAGTAATTCCTGTTTAAAATACCCAGTTTTTTAGATACTTTTTGCTGCTTTTTACTTTGAATTCAGCAGGAGGAATAATGGTTTCTCTTGCCAGTGTGTCATAACCAGCAGCCTGATTTCTAAGTGCAGGGTCCTGTTCCACACACCACCACCGAGCCAGCACCTGGCCTGCTGCAGGTATCTTCAATTCTGTGTGCGTTCTTCTCCACGATCCTGTGTCTGTACCTGTCTAGGCTCCTCTGACCACCTGACTATGGAGTTTTGCACAGACAAAGCAACTCCCCTCATACTAGGCATCCCTGCTTCTGAGCAGCAGCCACCATGTCTGGGTAGTGGCTTCAGGAATACTTGAACTCTGCCATTGTGTGGTGAGATTCCACCTGGAGTCCAAGTAATCTCATCTACATCTCCTGCATGGTCTTTCAGTCTCTTCTATTCTGAGCTGGACTTCGGAAGTACTTTGTTCATACCTCCCTTCTGACACTCATTATGCCCAACCTGTACTAAGGGTATTTGGTATTTACTTCATTTATTACTTAGAGGATAGATTTCATAAAAGGAAGTACCATACTTTATTAGCATCTGCATATTATTAAATAACTCTTGAGAAGCTAAAGGCATATTATTGGATAATATTCAGAAATATAAAAAATATCCATAGCTGAGAATTTTGCTATACTTGTGCTCTATTCATGAATCACACATATGTGAAATATGATGATTGTCATTGGGTATTTCTGGATATTTTACCTTCGCTGACTAATATACATCACACATTTTATACTTAAGATTATATAGCAAACACCAATAAGTGAGGGGAAGATTAATCTTTCTGCTCCGATATCATTTGCTACAATGTAAGCATTATCGTTATTAGTTGTTTTAAAAAAATTAAACGGATTTCTAAAAAACAAGGCATTTGAATAATACACTCTAATTTTACTTTCCAAGAACAATGAAAAATATTACTTTTAATCATATCATCTAGCTATTTTAGTCATATGAATATCACCATATATTTATGATAAAATTCATCACCTCATGGTCATGATAGTGCAAGACATGCAAGACCACTTAAAACAATAACAACATAATCTACTAAAGTGATAATGTTCTTTATGTGGGAAATATATCAGAGACATCTTGAATACTACAGAACAAGGTAACATAGTGGGAGAGATGATAGGTCATTATGTGTTGGAAAATCTAAATGGTATATATGTTATCAAAAGATTAATGTAGACTTTTACAACAGGGGATCTAGATTACAAATTACCCCTTCCTTCCAGTACTTGTACTCACTGTTGGGTTCAAGGCAAATTGCCACAGAGAAGATAAATGTAAGAAAATAATTAAGGGAACATGGGGACCATAAAACTTCCCTGATGGATTAGAAGGTGCCTGGTAGCGTAGATATGGGGTCAAATTCTTAGAGCTAATTCTCAGCCTGGAGAGATCTGTAGCATTACACAGCACAGATGGTGAATTGGAAGGAGTTCTTGGTGGGGACACCCATTGAAATGCAGCCCATTATATGATCCATTTTCCATCATAAACCAAAGCACCATCACAGAAAAAAAGCATTCCTCCTGGAAGTACTAGGCATCTCACCCAAACCCTGGAAGGTGCTCTATCGAGTTCAAGTATCCCATGTGCTGGGAAGCACATGGTCACAGACTCAATACCACTCCGGGTAAAAGAAGCCCCTCAGAACACCAGGTGGGAAACTGCTTTCTTCAAAAAGTCTACCTCACATCATGAGCCACATCCATCTTGTTAAGGAAATTCATAAATAAGGGGGGTGTTTCTTAGGTTAAGTCCAAAGCTATATTTTTCTGTGCATGGCAACTGCAATTTACAAACTGAATTTTAAAAAAGGCATCACTAATGTTAACTGCATTCCTAGTCTTGGCCTTGGGAGTGGTATCTAATGAATTTTATGTTTTTCCATTTGCTGAGTCCTGAGTTGTATGTATATCTCAGCATAGGTGTGCATGATACCTCCTATCCATCCATCCATGGCTCACAGAGAACAAGATAGAATATCACGGTGCACAGATAATAGCATAGAACACCAAGGCACACCAAGAACATGCCAAGTTCTATGGAGAGTCAGGGGAAGCCGTCTGCACATGGGCGCCTTCTCTTACCCAAACCACTCGAGTTCTTTGCTTGTGTACTATTATTTAATAATTTCCCCCCAACGTGTACATTCGAGGTTATTTTATTTTCACCTTTCCTCATTAGTTTCTATTCTTTCTTCCTGTATTTAGTTATCATGAAAGTGTAAGAATCCTTGAATATGTCACCTAGCATTATTTTCACTCTTTCAACCAGTATCATTATGAATGCCCTAATGAAAGATCTGAGGAAAAGCTTCTGGTTCGGAAGCACCATTTCCAAAGAGTGTTTCTAAGCACCTGTCTTATAATGATATCAAATAAGCAACATGTAAAAAGACTCTTATGTTTTCTTATGACACCATATTAGCTCTTCATGAATACACATTATCAATTATTATAAAGAATATGTTTGCATATATCTGCTCTTTGTGTCAGCAGAAAAATACGTAATTTTTGGCAACTGACATTTTCGTGTGTAAAAAAACACACACACACACACTAGGTGTTTGTCTTCCTCTAGACTATTTCCAGCCCCTAATGTGCCACAGGGGACCCTGCCAATGGCGTGTAATATCCTCTTGACTCTCCTCAGCTTGCCCAGGGGGAATTCTTCTGGGCAGGAGACTCAACTTCCCTGGAAACAGGTTCTTTTTGAACAAATCTTTGTATTTCTAGTTTCTGATATACAGACATATCCTAATCTTTGTACTGCCAGATTTAATTCTTCTTGACAGTAGAGACAGAACTGAAGGCGGAGCACAGCTCTTTGGCTTTTGTTTCTGCCATCCGTTATTTTAAAACCAACTCCAATGAGTGTATTCAGATCTTACTTCAAGCATAATTTAGGCAGTAGCATTCCTAAGGTCCTTCCCACTTTTCTTGTTCCCAGGTCTCTAGATTTGTTCTTCAAGACACTATCATTCAAACTCTTATTTTCTCCTCTTGAGCAGGCCCTAGTGTGGTGCTGCCTTCTCTTGAGAAGGTTCTGGGGTGGCAGCTGTGTTTGCAAATTGATTTTTTTTGTGGCACTTCTGCACCACCTGTCTCTGCAGTTTGGGTAATTTCTCTAGACTTTCTCATCAGATAACTTGATTTTCAAAATCACAGTTTTGTGGGATGGCTCTTTTGTTTTGATGAGGATCAGATTTATTTTTTTTAGATTTGACGTCAGGGAATTATATAGATTGTCTGAATTTAAAAAAGAAGGAAAGAAGAAACAAAGAAAGGCCTTAGTAAACACCTCTAATTAAAATTAAAAGTAATTTTCTCATTGTGACCATCCAGTTCCCTTCAGAGGTGGTTACTGACTTCCATCCTTATGCTTGCTGCCAGTGATAGAAGCATGTGGATCACCTACTTCACTTCTTTAGGGTCGCATTGCACTAAAATCGATGGAGAAGGCCTGGTCCCCACTCAGCTGTCTAAAGGACAGTGTTCCTTGCCACCAACTTCATAAGAACATTTCAGAAAGCAGAGAAGCTCCAAATATCTCATTATTCCACGTGAAGTTCCACCCACTCCAAGGAAATCTTAGTCTACTGAACATCATACAACTTCACTCAAAAATCAATATATAAAGCACTAAGTAATATATACAGTGCATTGTTCACACAGGGAGAGAATCCAGGCTGCGTTCGTAGAGTACCATAGTCATTGTAATTTATAATAAAGGGGGATCATTTCATGGATGACTGTCTGAGACTCCTGGTAGTTGATTTTCTCTAGGGTTAATGTATTCTCATCCTCTTTCCTCCAATTCTCCCAATTCAAAAGAAGAACACCCTAATAATAACTACTTCAAGTTTCCTGTCCAGGCTCCATTCCCGATGTGATTCTTGCCCATGGTGATGTGAAGCTTAAACCTTCCAGCACTCGTGGCTTTGTGTGATCACAACACTCTTGCAGATCACAGAGCAAGCTCAAAGAGACTGATGGTGTCACAGGGTTTTAATGGTGATCCTGACACTAACTGGGGGCTTCCAACTGCTTCCTCAACACTCTCCACACAGGTATTTAGAACATTTTCCAATGGAGACATCATCAACATATTTTTTTAAATTATCGTGCAGGTTATTTTAACCTTTTTTCAAAGATCAGATTATTGCAGACATGCTCCATTTTAAACAGTTTGCTATGCATAGACTGATTTACATTAATGTCACTTTGGTTTCTTCATAGAGTTCTTAAATTTTTTTTAAATGTGCAATTTTTTGAAATGTGTGCTTATGTATCCTAAAATAAGGATGATTTTTCAGGGCATATTCTCAGCGTTTTGTAAAACAGTCTTCATGTCACATAACGCACCATATGACCATCCTTTATTTCTAAAGTCCCTCTGGAAGCTCCTAGAAGTTGAGTAGAAGGGTAGGGCATGGGAGGCTGGTAGGACTTAGAAGGTGGTCAGAGGATCTACAGAACGGAAGCCCCAGAGGTCACTGCACAATCCTCTCTGGGGTTTACTTGAAGCAGGCAGTAGGAGAACACAGACTCACCCAGACACCGCGTCTCAGAGCCACTCCAGAGGCCGTTGGCCAAGCACTCCCGGACATGGGAACCCACGAGCGTGTAGCCAGTGTTGCAGGTGAAGATGGCCGTGGCGCCATAGACTGTCAGCGTCCCGATCTTGTTACCATTTGGGGGGAAGGAAAGGCTTCCACATGAGATAACTGGAAGGAACAGAAGTAAGCAAACACTGTTTCAGATCTGCGTGCTACTTTGGTGCTTAAAAACCAGCAAAACTCTGGAATATTAATGTTTCTTGAGAACATAAGGCAGGGCCAGATAGACTACCCACTGGGAAGTAGAATTTTCCTCTCTCTAATCCTTGGAACAAAAACTTAGGACTTTAGAAGGGATCGTAAAATATTCTAGATTCCTGCAAGCACCCTTTATTGTTGCTTTATTTTTCATCTTCCGAGGTAGTGAAATTTTTCTTAAAAAAAATACAGTCTATGAACATATTCACCCACAAGAGTATCTGTAAAACAAGGGCTATTTATACACCATTCTGTCAGTATCAACCTTAATAGGGTTGCAATCATGGGGAGAAATCCACAGGAGTCTACCAGGAGTCCAGGAATATGAGTTGCCTTTACTAAAGTCAATCTGCTGGGATAATGTATTGTGACCTTAAAATCTAGGACTTCGACAGTAGTGTGAGTGTGTTTTCTTTCAGTTACTTGTACAGGCTGTTGGACTCATTAGCTCCATTTGAATGTTGACTGTTCAGGACAAATGGAGGTTTTCAGAAAATCTCTAAATACATATTCAAACCAGGTCTTATGTGGTTGTAAGTAGAGTAACTATAAGTCATGCACATCTACCTATATTTCCAGCACAGTGATCAATTGTGTCCTTAGTACCTATGAAAACCCTCCAGTTGGGAAAGCAAGTTAATGGTGACAGACATTGAAAGCACTCCAACATCACACGTTCATGCACTTGACACCTATATACATTTGTGCACAAAACCCTCAGATTCCAGGATCGGAAGGAAGCCACAGTTGTGAAGGCCAACTGACCATCAGAAACAGCTAGATCTTCCTTTTATTATATTTTTTGTGTGTGGTACCAGTGATTAAACCTCAGTAACAAGAAAGCATTCTACCTCTGAGCTACACCCCAGCCCTTTTAATTTTTTGTTTTGAAACAGAGTCTTGCTAGATTGCTGAGAGGTTCACTATTTGCTGAGGCTAGTCTTAAACTTGAAATGCTCCTATTTAGCCTCCCAAATACAGGGATTATAGGCACCACTACCATGGCACATCCATGCCTTTTAAGGATGGAAACTCCAAAGCAGAATTCCAGGAAAAGGGCCCAGAGCAGGGAGTGAGTTATGACATGAGTGGAGCCATTCTAGCAAAACATTCTGAGTCCTCAGTACACTCAAAGAGAGAAAAACATGGTGATGGAAAACATAGGTCCTGGTACAGGAGGCCCACCATCAGAGCCAGCTCTGCCAGGAACTGGCTGGATGAGTCTGCCCTACTTCCTAACAGTCTCTGTGCCCGGTTAGGTTTGTGGTAGCACCTGCCGCCTAAGGCCGTTCAATGGACCCCAAGTCAAGGCAGATGTAAGTGTGCAAAGCTATGGTTGGCATGTGATCCGGATCAGCCAGAGTGAGCGGCAGTGACAGTCACAGCAAAAGTGCAAAAAAACCTTTTGGTGAAGTCCAGTGAAGAAGAACTTTGTACACTTAGTATCAAGGCTAACCTTTTCTATCAAGCTGCTTTTACTTCAAGGTGCAACTCACCACCATTTTCTAGTAGACAGCCAGCCGGCTGGGCTGGCTGTGACTGACAGGGAGTTAGGCTCCAGAATCTGGGGGCTGCCTTGGCAGACAGCCTCTGTCACTGGGACTGGAGTGCTAAACCCTCAGTGCCATGGACTGTGCCTTTGGTAATAGGCTCACATGTTTGCGATACCAAAGGTCAGTGCATTCCAGCAGGATGTGGATTTTTACAATTTGTTATGAACTTTTCTCTAAGCCTTTTCCCACACACAGTGCAAACTTCACTTTGAACTATGATATTTAACAATCCGTTTGTAGCCAGTTAAGCCATTGGATTGTGTTTTGAAACTTCTGTGCTTGCCAGAAATGTGTGAGATAACCATGAGGCTGGAGGAGGCTTTTAAAAGCCTCCTCGCACCTTTCATGCTAGACTCGATGAGGCCTCCCTCCGTTTCCATCTCTGTTTCTACTGGATTTTCATAGAACAAATCAATCAAAATGGATTTATCTGCTGATGAGATGAAAATCCTCATGACTCACTCCTTACATCAACTCTGGACACCAATTTATGAGACCTGTGTCCAGAGTTGATGTAGATAAACCCATTACCAGGAATTTATCCATCAGCACATATATCCATTACAATGGATGTATCTGTGCAGTGACCTAGGCAGGTGGGTGTAGTTAGAGAGGGCGGGTCCCTGGGGGTGTGGCCTCAGGGACTTTGTGCTTGTGTCTTTCAATCCCCTTGCTTGCTGGTCCTCTTGCTTCTGGCCCCCATGATGTGAGAGCAGAGGCTCTCTCTCTCTCTCTCTCTCTCTCTCTCTCTCTCTCTCTCTCTCTCTCTCTCTCTCTCTCTCCTTCCTATCTCCACCATGCCTTGAGCCCCAGATTCTGCCCTCACATAGACTGAACTCAGAATCTCCAAAAAATTATGAGCAAATAAATCTTCCTTGCTTTAAGTTGTGCGGTCAGCTGCTTGGGAATACAATGGTGAAAATGTTGACTAAGACACACATAAAATTTTAAACATGAATGACAACATACTTTCCATGGTTGTATACTTGTTTTTTGTTTGCTTGTTTTGTTTTACTTTTTCCAATTAACAATACATCATGAAGACTGTTTCGTATCTGTACATATAGCACTCGTACCATTCCATTTATTTATGTATGTATTTTTTTCATATGTTTTTATTCTTCCAGTGTCTGTTAAAATATGCTGTTGGTGAAACTATATATCTCTAATTTTTTTGTGGTACTGAGGATTGAACTCAGGGGCATTCTACCTCTGAGCTATACCTGCAGCCCTATTTTTTATTCTTTATTTTGAAATATGTTCTCACTAAGTTGCAGAGGTCCTCACTAAGTAGCTGAGGCTGGCCGCAAACCC
>PVLC010043753.1:0-12425 GCA_004027655.1 Graphiurus murinus
TTCTACCTCCGAGCTATACCCCCAGCCCTAGTTTTTATTCTTTATTTTGAAACCGAGTCTCACTAAGTTGCGGAGTGCCTCACTAGGTAGCTGAGGCTGGCCGCGAACCCGGATCCTCCAGTCTCAGCCTCCCGAATGCTGGGATTACAAGCGTGCGCCACCACGCCCGGCTCTATATGTCCATTTTTAAAAAGAAAATCTAATAGTATTGTTATTGGCAACTCTGGTTAGCAGCCACATGGAGTTTTAGAAAGTCATATGTAAAATTATTATGAATTCATCATTACAGCATATATTTATACCTCCTATCTTCAAGTAATTCATAGTATTCATTATTTTTATCAAGACTTTTCAGGAAATTAGCAAAGTTTTAATACATTACAAAATTAATGATGTGAAATAAATACTTATACATTATAATAATGTACAATAGCACTGATTTACCAGGCTTTTCTCTTTCCCTTCATATTTTGTAAAATTCCTGAATTTTCAGCTTAGTTTGGAGAAAAAAGTGACTTGTTTCATTTTTGAGAATTGAGATGAGTATACTGTTTTAACTTTAAAAGAGGAAATATGAAACTAACCTGAGAGACAGCACGAAAAATTTCCATATCCTGTGGTGAAATATGATAAATGTCCTGGATAGCTCTTGCCTAGAGTTGTTGGACTAATCCATTAATAGAGGAAAAGATCTGCTCTGACTGCTTCCTACTGGGATTCTGAGCTGTTGAGAGTCCTTATTGAAGAAATTAATGACTATTTCACAAAACATCAGGACACTAGAAGACAACGAAAACAGTATACATTTCGGAAGAATGACAAAGTTGTTCAGATAGTTTACATATTTTATTTAAGACAAAGAAAAGGTATGTATGGACATAAGAACTAATGAAATCCTCTTCTAAGTTTTTCATTCAAAAGCACAAAGCTATAGAAAGAGCATGGAGGACCTGCATCTAGTCCTTGTATATCTGAATGTTCCCCAAGCCTGTCTTTGTCTTTTAAAATGGAGATAAGTCATGTTTATGTCTTCCTTAGATGCTTTTGGGTAGAACTGGGACTCTAGGTGCTAATTCACTGAAAACTCATAAAATGCCATAGAAATGTAAATGATCATTTGAAAGTATATTAGAGCAGAGGATTTTCTTTAATATCATGTCACAAATATCCTAAACTGCGGACTCATCAATCACTGTCTGATATCCATGTATCTAATCATCTATGTATGTGTATGTGCAACAGCACTGTTCTTTCATCCTCTGCCTGGCCCCTGACAATATTAAATCCCAATAAGAGTATTTCTCTATCCAAGTGGAGGAAACTTCATTTACAGTATCTAGCAAGATAATTCTTAGGTGTACTAATAGCTACATTTAGCAAGCTTTCTCTGTTACACTATACTAACAAATGACTCCATTCTCATCCAAACACACACACACACACACACACACACACACACACACACACACACACACACAACTTGAGCAAGTTTATGCCTATGAAAGAATCTGAGATTCTTCTCTGTGCCATTTCCATCCAGTTTAGAGGACTGGGAAATCACATTCATCTGTTGTGGGTTCTAATAAAAAATGTGATGGCCACACCTTTTATATGGTTTTGCACTGAGGCTGACTCTTTGGAGGAGTGTGAAGTATATGTCCTGTTGTTTCAAACTCTCTGTCTTTTTCATGGTGCCTCCTTTCCTCACCTTCTTAGGATGAAGGTTGTATTTGGAGTCTCTTGTAATGCTAAGAAAGCTGTGTGGAATTTCAAACTCACACAATTTAGCCAATGTGCCTTTCTCAGTCATCATTCTCTTGTAATGTTGGGCATTACCAGCATTATAACAGAAATTTTCTCTTTTACAATTTTCCCTGCACTCCATGGTAATGTATGCTAAAATTGAGGGATGCTGTTTTTTTTTCCCCCTTCTCAGGAATACTAATTGGTTTCTCAGCCCCTCTTGCCGTCTTTCTCCAAGTATTTAGGATGTTGACTTATACTAGTCCTACCTTAATCATGGTTTTGTTTCCTTTGATTATACTTACCTCTAGTCAACCACTGTCTGAAAATGATAAATGGAAAACTCCAGAAATAAATCACGTATAAATTTTAAGTTGTACAATATTCTGAGTAGGATGATGAAATCTTGCAAGTACCACTCCATCAAGCCCAGAACACGACTTGTCCTTTTGTCCAGCATATCCACACTGAGTACACCACTACCTATCAGTCACTTGGGAGCCATTTTGACTATCAGATGCACTATTGTGGTATTACATGCCTGAGTTCAAGTAATTCTGATGTAGTAGCCCAAGGCTGTGTCATAATCTATATCACAAACCTCACTTCCTCTCATTACCTAAGCATTGTATTATTGTACATGATCTCAAGAAAGGTGAGTATAGTAAAATAAGATATTCTGAGAGACCACATTTGCACATTTATTATAGTATTATTGATATTGCTCTATTTTATGGTTGTTTACCTGTTACTGTGTTTAACTTGTAAATTACATTTTCTCATAGGTATGTATGTATAAGAAAGAAACATAACATATAGAGCATTTAATATAGTTTGTGAGCCAGGCATGGTGACACACACTTGTAATCCCAGCATTTGGGAGGCTGAGACTGGAGGATCCTGGTTCGTGGCCAGCCTCAGCTACCTAGTGAGGCACTCCGCAACTTAGTGAGACCCTGTTTCAAAATAAAGAATAAAAACTAGGGCTGGGGGTATAGCTCTGAGGTAGGATGTCCCTGAGTTCAATCCCCAGTACTGCAAAAAAAATAAAAATAAAAATAAAAAATACTGTCTGTGGTTTCAGGCATACAGTAGGAGTTTGGGAACATAGCCTCTGCAGATAAGAGACCTCTGTGCTGTAAATGGTTAGGATTTAGTTCAGCTGTGACAGATAAAGGAAAATAAAAGTCACTCAAACAATTGAGCACTGTGGGGGACACCCTTGTTCTCAACTACTTGGGAGGGTGAGGCAAGAAAATCATAGGCTCAAGTCCAGCCTCAGTAATTTAGTGAGATTCTTTTTGTTTTTTGGTGGTGGTACTAGAGGTTGAACCGAAAGGCATTCTACCTTCAAGCTATACCCGCATCCTGATTTTATTTCTTATTTGGAAACAGGGTTCCACTAGGTTGATGAGCATCTCACTACATGCCTACTTGCTGAGGCTGTCCTTGAACCTGCAACTCTCCTGTCTCAGCCTCCCAAGTAAGGGGATCACAGGCATGTGCCACCATGCCCTGCTAGAGACTCTGTCTTAAAAAAATAAATAAAAAGGACTGTGGATATAACTTAGTGGTAGAGAACCCCTGGGTTCAATATCCAATATGGAAGGAGGGAAGGAAGGAAGGGAGGGAGGGAGGAAGGAAGGAAGGGAGGGAAGGAGGAAAGAAGGAGAAAGGTGAACAAACAAAACAGAAGATGTAAAAGTTAGGAGAGTCCAGGGTAGGTCTCATATGTCATAGTATCAAAGATCCTTATTCCTTCTATTTTATCATTCCCTCATGTGTAACCTATATTCTGAAATTCATTTAATGGTCCAAAATAGTTTTTTTTTTTGTTGTTGTTGTTGTTGTTGTTTTGCGGTACTGGGGGTTGAACTCAGGGGCATTCTACCTCCGAGCTATATCCCCAGCCCTATTTTTTATTCTTTATTTTGAAACCAGGTCTAAGTTGTGGAGTGCCTCACTAGGTAGCTGAGGCTGGCTGCAAACCGAGATCCTCCGGTCTCAGCCTCCCGAATGCTGGGATTACAAGCGTGCGCCACCACGCCCGGCTCCAAAATAGCTCTTGAACTTTGTCTTCATTCTAGTTGGTAAGAAGGAGAAAAGGAGAGAAAATGGGCCTGCCTTATTTAGGAAACTTTCTGGATATTATACTTACATTGCTGGTGAAAACTTACTTTTATGGCTTTTGGTAAAAAACTTATTTTTATGGCCAAATGTAGTTTCATTATGATGACCTTGCTATGGTTTAAATGTTTTTGTTCCCTCCAAGATGAGGCTGAAGCTAAATCCCAAATAGAAAGGTGTTAGGAAGTTTAGCTTTGGGGAAGCAACTGAAAGGTGAGGGTCCCTCCCTTCTCATGAATGGTGTTCGGTATTCGGTGCTATTATAAAAAAGGCCTTGATGGGGGGGGGGGGGTCATCTTTCTTTTGCCCTTGCATCTATTGGATGAAGCTTTGCTCCCCTCCAGAGGATAAAGCAGCAAGGCACCATCTTGGAAGCACAGAGTAGCCCTTACCAGACAACTCAATGTGCTGGCAACCTGATGTTGATCTTTCAAGCCTCCCTAACTGTGAGAAATAAACTTCTATTTTTTATAAATTTCCCAGCCTCAGACGTTTTACTTCAGCAGCACAAAACAGATTAACACACTGTGTCCTGCTAATAATTTTAAAGTTCTAAAACTCAGGGAGATGGGAAAAATGGGTATAGGTTATAACCAGGAATCTCAGCCACACTTACCTTCTAACTGCTGCTTCATTACAACAACCTACTCTCCTTAGTCCAGTTACAGAAAACTCTTCAAAACACTCCAGTCCACAATTGTCTCTATCATTTAAACTAGAAGTAATATCAACTTGGCAAACAATTACTTGTGTGTATGTGTGTGTGTGTGTGTGTGTGTGTGTGTGTGTGTGTGTTACTGGGGATTGAATCCAGGGGTGTTCTACTCTGATTGGTTTCCCCAGCCCTTATTTTATTTTTTATTTTGAAACAGGGTCTCACTAAGTTACCACATGCTGGCCTCAGACCTGTGATCTTTCTGATTCAGCCTCCCAAGTACTGGGATTATAGGCATGTGCCACTGTGTCTGGCAGGTATTTATTTTATCCTAGCCTTATTAAGCCAGGCCATGGTGATGTAGGCCTATATTCCCAGAATTTGGGAGACTAAGATAGGAGGATTATAGGTTTGAGAACGGCCTCGGGAAGTTAGTGAGATTCTGTTTTAAAATTTAAAAAAAATTTAAAAAGAGTGGGGGGGTAGTTTGGAGGTAGAATGTCCCTGGGTTTAATCCCCAGTACCAAAGTAGTAGTAGTAGTAGTAGTAGTAGTAGTAGTAGTAGTAATTGCCTTATTAAGGTGGTCTTAATGATTAAAGCATTGTTTGAATTTTCCTTCTTGTCTAATCTCAGCTATATTGAAGGAAATAAGACCTACATATCCTCTGTCTTAGTCAGCTTTATTGTTGCCGTGACCGAAACCCTTGACAAGTACATCATGGTTTTAGAGGTTTCAGTCCATGGTTTGCTGGCAAAAGTCGATCAGCAGCAGGGCTTTAGAGCACCGAGAAGGAAAAGCCTCTCTCATCTCTAAGGAAGCAGAAAGATATAGTTCCCAAGGCCATGTCCTCAGTGAATCACCTCTTCCAGCCATGTCCCAACCTCCAAACTTGGCTGCACTGCCTAACACATGAGTTTTTCTGGGGGACATTTTAATCTGAACCTTCCTCCAGTTGCTGTTCACCTGGCAAGTAGAACAACTGGATGACTATGTTCTAATTTACCCATAGGCTAAGAGAACCAATTTGGCACTGTCATATATTTTATTATTAGGGAGTGGCTATATATCATGTGTTATGATGTGTAATGTACTCTATCTTGGTTATACAGAGAGACAAAAGAAGATAAGACAAAAATAAAAATGTCTGCAACAATTTCCTTGTCATTGTATTAGAAATATGTGATGGATATTACCATTCATGTGGATTTATAGGTTAGCTGAAGATATGAGTATATAATACTAATAAAGGCAATAAGATCTTGTTTAAGAAAACTATACAATGTATAGACTTTTTTCTCCTATTCCAAGTTTCATAAAGACCAATGTTAATGTCAATATCTATTAATATAGATAGTAAAAGAATAACAAGAAAAGACTCTTGGCTTTTGATGTCAAAGTAGCAAGTTAAATTCTTAGGTACAAAGAAAGTTAGTGCTATAATAAAATATTTTGCCCATAATCCCTGAAACAGCAGTGGGTCTGGGCTGAATAGATTCTGTCGATGGTTTTCATAATCTACACCCGCATTTTGGAATTGCTAAGTGTGTGTCATCTGTAGTCATGGCAGTACAAATGCATCTAAACCATAGTTTTGGTTTTAACACAATTAAATGCAAAAGTGCCTCTCTCTCCTTTTTTTTGGTGGGGAGAGGGGGAGTACTGGTTATTGAACCCAGGGATATTCTACTTCTGAGCTATATCCCTATCCTTATTTTTTATTTTGAAACAAGATCTCGCTAAGTTAGCCATGTGCCAGCTTTGGACCTGCAATCCTCTCATCTCATCCTCCCAAGTACTAGGATTACAGGTGTGGGTCACCATGCCTGGCTGCAAAGGCTTTTTTTTTTTTTAGTACTGGGGATTGAACCCAGGGGCATTCTACCTCTGAGCTACACCCCCAGCCCTATTTTTTTTTTATTCTTTATTTGGAAATAGGGTCTCACTAAGTTGCAGAGGGCCTCACTAAGTAGCTAAGGCTGACCTTGAACCTGTGACCCTCCTGTCTCATCCTCCCAAGTACTGGCATTACAAGCGTGTGCCACGATCAAAGGCTTTTCTTAACATCATATTAAGATTTCGGGGAGAACTATGGCCTCTGTGCCTCAACTATTAATACATCACTCTGTATCCTTTCCATGAAATCCTTTAACAATCCTGAGGTTGTTTTATCGGGTGCTATGAATCCCTATTTAATAACAGAAGCCAGGCGTTGTGGCGCAGGCTTGTAATCCCAGTACTTGGGAGACTGAGACAGGAGGATCCCAGGTTGGTGGCCAGCCTCAGCTACTTAGTGAGGCCTTTTGCAACTTAGTAAGACCCTGTTTCAAAATAAAGAATAAAAATAGGGCTGAGGGTATAGTTCAGAGGTAGAATGCCCCTGGGTTCAACCCCCAGTACCCCCCGCCCCTGAAAAACAAACAAACTATGGCTCAGAGTTTAACTTACTTCAGGTCATGCAGCTGGTGAGCAGCTGCCCAGATTCAATCCTAATTCCCTAAGTCAGCAATGCTCTCCTCCTCTCCCATTGAGCAGGGCAAATGGTTGTAGTCTCAGGTACAATTGGGGGGCACTCAATAAAAATAAGGGAGCTGTGGAAGTGCCTAGAGGGACATGGAGTAATTTTTTTTTCTGGAAAGTGGGTGGTAAGCTAGTAAGTTTGGAAATCTATGTTTTAGGTAAGTATTTTGTATTACATCACATTGGAGCTCAGTTATTGACAACTGAAGGAGTACTTAAAGGCACATTTTCCTTAAATGTCCTAGGTAAAAAGAATCAAGATTCTAATGTGGATTTTCTGATTAGAAGAATCTTGTCTTTATTTATATAGGCTAATATACTTTGAAATAATTGGGAAATCTGTTCCTATTTGCTTAAAAAGAGGTATTTAAAGCAAGACATAGTTGAGAAATTTAAAATTCCCAAGTGGAGAACTTCAAATCCTCTACAAAAATAAATAAATAAATAAATATAAAAAATAAAAAAACAACAGTAGTTAACATACCTACTAGTGTTTGAGAGAAGATAGTAACTGGTCATAGAATGTGTTAGTTAACGGCTATTAATTAAATAGTAACAGTGAGGTCATCTAATTTATATATATATATGTATATATATATATATATATTTTACTGACGAAAGATAATTTATTGAGTAGTTACTTGGGTATGGCATTGAACAAAAGGAATTACATAGCTCTGTCTAGATATATTATATGGATACATGTATTGCCATGAACTTAAGTACAGGAACGATAAGTCAAGAATATTAATTTATTTGCATCATGCTTTTTCCAGAGCAGGAAAGAAAGTAGGAAATCATTACATACTGCTGTGAAAAGTGGAGAAACTGGCTGGACGTGGTGACGCACGCCTGTAATCCTAGTACTTGGGAGGATGAGACAGGAGGGTCACAGGTTCGAGGTCAGCCTTAGCTACTTAGTGAGGCCCTCTGCAACTTAGTGAGACCCTATTTCCAAATAAAGAATAAAAGAATAGGGCTGGAGGTGTAGCTCAGAGGTAGAATGCCCCTGGGTTCAGTCCCCAGTACCAAAAAAAAAATAAATAAATAAAAGTGGGGAAACTGATGTTGCCCTACTTTTTCAAGGATAAGAAAACTATAGAGTATATTAAAATAATTTTGGACTTTTGCTGGGATGTTGAGTGTCTTGGTTTTGTATACTTTGGGCAGACTTCTGGTTTGCCCTTTTCAGTTCAAAGAACCAAAAATCAGGAACCAGGAGTGGTGGCGCACACTTGTAATCCCAGCATTTGGGAGGCTGAGACCGAAGGATCCCGGTTTGCAGCCAGTCTCAGCTGCTTAGTGAGGCCCTCTGCAAATTAGTGATACTGTTTCTAAATAAAGAATAAAAAATAATAATAATAAAAAATTTAAAAAAGGGCTGGGGCTGAAGCTTGGAGGTAGAATGTCCCCAGATTCCATCCCCAGTACCCCCCAAAACAAAACAAACCCCAAATATACCAGTCAGGGGAAAAAAGAGATTTAGGGATAAACGGCATTTTATTTCATCTTTCCCCAGAATCCAATGTAGAAGATAATCGTCGTTATTTGAGTGCTTACTATGGGCCAATCACATGCTACAATGTACCTTGTATATCTTCTCCCTTAACTATCTCAATCTTTCAACAACTAACAACTACCCAAAAATAGGTGTTGTTATACCCTTTTCACAGAAGGGGACCTTGAAGCTCCAAAAGGTTAGTAGCTAAAATAAAGGTAGCTCCAAAGGTTAGTAGCTAGGAGGAGGCAGAGCAGAATTCCCATTTACCTGCTCCTGAGTTCATTTTCTCAACCACTATTCAGTAAGGCACAATAAATTTCTTTAGTCGAGTTTCATAGCAAAGAGCTCACAGACAAATATTTAAACTGGAGAATATATTAATGTTGGTTAGTGAGGTATGTATCACGAAACCTCATTGGTGCCAAGGTTAACCATTACATTAGGTTTCATAGCTTGTTTACTGCCATTATATCAATTCTTGTTAGGGATGACATCATAATAATTCCTTAGTTCCAAGGAGAAATAAGTCTTAGTGTCAAAATAATTGGGAACCTCTTCTCTAGAATTTGCCTCGCAGAAATAGGGAGATCCTCTAACTTGATAAAATCTTTCAAACTGAAACGCAACCTAAAGTACTTTAGAGTTTGTTTTAAAAATCTTTGTTGAAACTATTCAATTACATTAAAAGTGTAATGCACTATTAAGCAAAATAAATATGAAAGCTTTAGTTCACTACAGTCCTGAGCGGCTAGAGATGTGCACAGGTGTTGTCAATCTATTAGTTGGAAGACTAAGTAGCTGGCATTACGATAGTACTGTGTGTACAGTACTATTTTTTAAGCCCACCATTTGTAATTGATTACATGGACCATCTGTAACTGCTTGTGAATCATGTTAGTTACCCCACTGACATTTACCGAACATTTGTCATGTAGCAAAATGTTTAGTGTAGAAAAGTTGACACATAACAGCTTTGAGGTTTCACTAAATCAACTTTAGACACCAGGCTATAGATACAACCTATAGATGTGCAGTTTCCAGACAAATAGGGTTAATGATTTGATTAAAGAAACCAATATTGCCTCATCCCAAGCTTCCCGTGAGCAGGCAAAATTATCTTTTGTGACCAGCGAGGTGACTTGGCTCCACCATTTGTAGTCGCATAACTATCTCGTGGGGGATTTCAAAAGTGTTGAGGAAGGGGTGGAAGATCAGCTGAGAATGAAGTGGGATCGGTCGGTGGCTTCGGGCAGGGAAGAAACGGAATCTCTACAAGGTTGTGGGCGGACCTGAGTTCTCCTCCCAGGACCCGTTCATGCCACCTGTCAGACGGGACGGGCCTCTGTGAATGGAGAGTGGGGCGGGGAACAGGAGGCCCGGGACCGGAAGAAGGATGCAGAGAATCGGGCCTTTTGCCCGGGAGGAGCTGGGGGCTGGAGCTGGGGTGGGAGGCAGTGCTAGACCTTCAGGCGACTTCACGTGGTCTCCAGAACCCCGCGAGGGAGGGGTAGGGGAGATGCTATAGCGCGACCATCCCCTGAGCCTTTCAGCTCCACCTTCCAGACACGTGACTGCAGCCGGCCGATCTCCTCGTTCCCTCATCTAGCTCGCTCTGTTTCTTCCCTCCCGCCGCTGTGCCCTTCTTCTCCCCAGTTCCCATCCCTCCGCCCTCCCCCACCTCCTCCCCGCGCACCAATCGTGGCTCGAGTGTAGAAAGACCCGCCCCTCCGCCCTTTTCTTCGCTTTTTCATTGGCTGAGGCCTCAAGGACGCGTCCCGAGGGCGGGTGGCAGCCATTGGTGGGATGAGCAATCCGAGTTCCCGGATGAGGGAACATTCTGCAGTATAAAGGGAGCGGGGAAGGCGGGAGACAGCGCAGTTTGAATCGCGGTGCGACGAAGGAGTAGGTGGTGGGATCTCGTTGTGGGTCCGACTAGCCTTTTCTCGCCCGTTCGCTGCCTTGCTTGTCTGAGCTTCAGCAGAATTCGAAATGGTAAACTTAACAGAAGCGCACGATGACTCCGCGGGTTTTTGACGGCGGCGGGGGGGGGGGGAACCCGTTAGACACCGGGATGGAAATGAAGTGGCGACGGTTGGGAACGCGCGGAGATGGGATTTGGAAGAGCGGGGGGGAGGCGTTTTGTCGGCTGCGAGCGGAGCAGCGGCTGATCTGGCCGCGGGCGGCGACGGTTGAGGTTGGGTGGCGCGCGCAGCGCCGCTGGGGGCCGGCGGGCGAGCAGGCGGAGGCGCGCGGCCGCGGCGGGCGCGCGGCGGGGGGCCGGCGGGCGGGGTCGCCTTTGCGGAGCGCGGCGGGCCGGAGACCCCGGCGAGGCGCGGGGACGCGCTCGCGCCCGGGACGCGCCGCGGTGGGGGAGGGGCGCGCCACCTCGGTAATTCTATATTCTCCGTTCCTCCTCCGCTCGCGGGCGTCTGCGCGCCGCAGGCTGGTGGTAAGGCTGGGAAGGACTCCGGAAAGGCCAAGACAAAGGCGGTTTCCCGCTCGCAGAGAGCCGGCTTGCAGGTCAGTAGTTGTTTGTGCAGTCTGGTAACCGTGGCGTCTTTCTTTGCGTCTCCTTTCTTGTTTATCATCGCTGTAGATTAGATGGCCGTCCCATCTTTGCGTGGGTGATGTGTCGCGACTTAGGCTGCCGATACGATAAATATGGGGGGGCATCGATCACGTGTGTGGTCGCCGGGCGCGTTGCTGCACCAGCGACCGTGCCCCTTGCTTTGGCGCGCGTATAATTTGCCCATCTTTGACTTTCATGTATTTGTGCATTTATGTTTGTGCTTAATATTAAGTTCCCTGTGGGCCGTATTCATCGACACCTGAAATCTAGGACAACCAGCCATGGACGTGTGGGCGCGACTGCTGCTGTGTATAGCGCAGCCATCCTGGAGTACCTCACCGCAGAGGTAAATGGGTGTACGCCTGTAATCTGGAAAAGGTTTGGGGGGCGGGGGAAAGCAGCGAGAGGGAAGGAGGAAAGTGATGCAAGAAAACTCCCAGGCCCTAAGCGCGGCGAGAAGCCTGAGAGAACGCTAGAGGGAGCTGGTGTTTAGTAAGGAATCCCACCGAGCTGAGCTTGAGTTTTCTGCTCGGAAATAGAATTGCGTGCCCTTGTGCTGCTTTTGCATATCTTGCCTTTCAGGTAGTGGGAGGCTTCGACAGTTGGTAGATTTACATTCATTAAGGTTTGATTCTTATGTATGGATCTTGGTTGAAGGAAAGTTGGAAAATTGATTAGATTGCACCTTTCAGGTACTTGAACTGGCAGGAAATGCATCAAAAGACCTAAAGGTAAAACGTATTACCCCTCGTCACTTGCAACTTGCTATTCGTGGAGATGAAGAATTGGATTCTCTCATCAAGGCTACAATTGCTGGTGGTGGTATGTAATTACTAACATTTTATTTAAAATTATTTAGGAAAGGAAAGAGTGGCTTTAATTTCTATTAGTTTTAGAAGAGGACATTTAAGTATGTTTTCATTGATGCAGTCTGGTTGCTTCATGAAATTTGATTTTTATATGTATATATAACTCAGTTTTTACTTCGTATTTGAACTTCACGTTTTTGAAGACATCTTCCAAGTTGAACAGTAAACTACCTTGGGTTCAAGTACTGTGATTTAATAAAAATATGTACACTAAAAGTAGAATTAATCCCTGTCACTCTCCTAGGTGTCATCCCACATATCCACAAATCTCTGATTGGGAAGAAAGGACAACAGAAGACTGTCTAAAGGATGCCTGGATTCCTTATTATCTCAGGACTCTAAATACTCTTAACAGCTGTCCAGTGTTGGTGATTCCAGTGGACTGTATCTCTGTGAAAAACACAATTTTGCCTTTTTGTAATTCTATTTGAGCAAGTTGGAA
>PVLC010043754.1:0-12416 GCA_004027655.1 Graphiurus murinus
AGTGTGTGGACAGACAAATAGATCAATCATTGGAGAAACTTCACCATTGGTTTTCTATCCCCAAATTTTCTCCTAATCTTATGTCTCCTTTACAGTCACCCTCAGAGAATACTTTAGATATGTGACCATATTAGTTTTTAGCTGAAAACCCTATAACTTTATATTTATTGTAGGATAAAAAAGTTACCATTTGGACTGGTGATCAAGACTATATGGCTTTTACATCTTTTTACATCGTGTACCCTGCTCCCTTCTTCCTCTATTTCCTGCTTTCTTGCCCTTTTGTCCAAGATTAATAAAAATTGTATCTTTTATATGAAGTCTTCCAGGATCCTTCTAGGAATAAGTAACAGGTACTTGTTTTGTTACAGAATTAATCAGAATATTATAGTTACATATGCATATTCATGTTTATAGCAGCACAATTCACAATAGCCAAATTATGGAACCAACCCAGGTGTCCATCAACAGATGAATGGATTGCAAAATTATGGGATATCTACACAATGTAATTCAACTCAGCAACAAAGAAGAACAAAATTATGCCATTTGCAGGAAAATAAATGAACCTGAGGAACATTATGTTAAGTGAGATTAGCCAGTCACAGGAAGTGAAGGGTCATACATTTTCTCTCAAATAGGGAAGCTAGGGAGTAATCAGAATACCAGAGGGACTTCAGATAATGGGGGAGAAATTCTGGCGGAGCCAGGGAGGTGGTCTAGGGGAAGAGGTTGGGGAGGAGGGTGGATCAATGAAGGAATAACTTCCATTGAGATTATGTCCATATGTGAGAATATCATTGTCAATCTCAATATCTTATATGGGGGAGTGGAGAGGGAGCCAGAGGAAAGTCCACCAAGTGCTGTGTGCATGTATGTCACTATCTATGAACTGCATTATGATGTGAGACTATAATGCACCAATACAAGTATAAAAAGTAAAAAAAAAATAAAATAAAAAAGGATAAATATGTATCCTGCTTTGTGTTATAATTATTTATGTACACATCTACCTCCATTATAAGATTGGGAAAAAATTGGGGAATTTTTCTTTTCTCTTTTGACCTCACAAATGAAGTTCAACAGAAATATAGTGGGCTCCAAATCTGAAACTTATTTCTTACTCCACTTAAAGGTTATTCCACTCTTTAATTACATGGTTCTATGTGATATTTCTGCTTATGAGCTTTACAGAATCATATACCATGGTGGTAAGATTGTTTTATTTATAAATAATATGATTGTTTTATAAAATAACGCAGGTCACACCAAATTTAACTAACTCTTTAGGAAAAGATGATATTGCCTAGAGCCACAGTGAAACGACATAGAAACAAGCCTTCATTAATAAAGAAAAACTACTGTACTGTGGTAGTCTCAAATGCAGAATGGTATTACAATAAAGAATTTTATTATACTTGCTAAATGAACTAATGATGTACTCTTTCGATTAAAAGATGAAAGATTTTTTAATCATGCCTTTGCATATTTTGCATGTAATCTGCTGAATCCAGTAATAAGTGATAACAAACCTATTATTTATGTAAATGTTCAGAAGCTTGACAGTAATGAAACTTGGATTAGCTCTTATGGAGGAATGAGAAGTGCAAATACGCAATCTTCTCACATGCATGTAGGTTAAGATAATTTTTTTCCCCAGTTAAGAACCTTTTACTGATGCAAAAGTGGTTTTATGTTGCTTTTAGACCTTTGTTTTATGCATTGGCCTGGAGGGCAGATTATTGGAAAGAGTTTCAGTGAAACTCAAGTAGAAACCTGGATAGCCATGGAAGAACTATGTAACAGAGATTGGTTTTCTATGTTTATTACAATTAGAATTAACTATTCTTCATCTGGATACACTAAATTTAATATTAGAGTAAAATTTTCCTTAAGGATAGGTATTTTATTGGAGAATCTTTTTATTTCTACACTACGTTGGGAGGTAATTTGGTTATTGTGAAGTAGACTATACAGTCTAGATGATAGAGTCAGATAGTCCTGAATGGTGATTTATATTTTCTTGATTTCATCTTTCTAAATTATAAATTTGTACAGGTTTTTTGTGAGGATTAAATTGAAACAAACAAACCATGGTTAAAGCATCTAGCACCACACTTGGCACCTGATAGGCCGTTACTGAACAGCAATTACTGATATCATCATTACTACCACCATCGTCACCATCATAGTATATGCTCCTTACACTTTACTTTTTTGTTGTTGTTATTGTGCTAGGAAATATAAAAATGTGGGTTTATAATCTGAGTTTTAATGTCTGACTGTTAGTTACCTATTTATTGCTGTGAGCAAAATATCTGACAAGAACAACTTAGAGGAGGAAGCATTTATTTTGGCTCAAGACTTTAGAGGATTCTGTCCATGGCTGGCTGGCTCCAAGGTAGAAACATGATGTCAAAGGGGCAAAAGAAAGCTGCTCACCTTATGGCAGCCAAGAGGGGCAGAGAATAAGTGGGAGTATGTGGGGAGGAACAAGATATCCCCCCAGTGACCTACTTCTTCCAACTAGGCCCCACCTCCTATTGTTTCCATCATCTTCCATCAGAGCCCCCATGATTAAATCACTTCTCCCAAACCCTAGCCTCTGAACTTTGTTGCACTGGAGACCAAGCCTTTATTTATTTATTTATTTATTTTGGTACTGGGGATTGAACCCAGGGGATTCTACCTCCGAGGGGGTTCTACCTCCGAGGGGATTCTACCTCCGAGCTACATCCTCAGCCCTATTTTTAGTCTTTATTTTGAAACAGGGTCTCTCTAAGTTCCGGAAAGCCTCACTAAGTAGCTGAGGCTGGCCTGAAACCCGGATCCTCCGATCTCAGCCTCCCAAGTACTGGGATTATAGGCGTGCACCACCACCACACCTGGTTTAGTTATCTTCCAAGTTACAGATGTAGTATATACAGTACAGATAGATATATAGGAAGCAGCAAGTATAAGTACTCTTTCCTACTCCTCTGTAATTCTACTCCCCAGAGAGAATCTTTTGATATATATTTTCAAACCACCTCTGTGTATACGTAATTTACACATGTATGCATATGCACACACACACACATACACACACACACATACACACACACACACACAAGCATATCTGAAATCTGCTTTTTTCTACTCATTAAGAAGTTATGTATATCTTACCATATCAATGTCTCTATATCTACTGTGCCCTTTTTGAAAAAATCTTTTCATTTGAAAATAATTTAAATTTAAAGAAAAGTTGCAAGAACAAAAATAGTGCAAAGAACACGTGTATACTCTAAAGCCAGACTCTATTATTAACATTCACTTCATTTGTATATGCTCCTTTTCTATCCCTTGCATACATATACATAATATTCAAGATAAATTATTTTATCATCTTTTGCCTTTACATTCTTGAAAGCATATTTTCTTAAGCATAGGTATATCCTCTTGCATAAACATAACATAGTTATCTGCTTGGGTAAATTTAACTTTGATAAAATACTTTAATCTACCATTTGTCTTCCAATCTTGTCAATTGGTCCAATAATGTTCTTTATAACAATTTTCCTCTTTAGTACAGAATCCATTCTAAAGTTAGAAATTACATTTCATTGTTATGTTTCTTTTGTTCCCTATAATCTGGGACTTTTCTACAGCTTTTTTTTCTTTTATGATATTGACATCTCTGAAGAATATAGCCCCCTCATTTACATAGAATGTTTCTCATCAATATAATATCTTCCGTAGATTTACATTCCACATTTTAAATGACTTCCCTTCCTGTAGATTATAAAAAATATTTAAGTATTTTTTTTCTAGTTTCTTGTAAGAGCCCACTTTTAAAAATCTTTGATTCATTAACTGGAAAGTCAATAAACAAAATTTGATCTATTCATACAAAGGAATATTACTCAACTACATAATAGAATGAGGCACCAGTACATGCTATGACCTGGATAAATATCAACTATATTATGCTAAGCTGGGCACAGCGAGCACATATTACATGGTCCCACTTACATCCCACAGACAGAACAGGCAATTCCATAGAGACAGAAAGCAGATAGGTGGTTTCCAGAGGTAGGAGGAAAGGCAGTGCTGCTTAATTGATACGGAGTTTCCTTTTGGGGTGATGGAAATGTTCTGGAACTAGAGGTTGTGAAGAGTACACAACACAGTGTATATTTAAGAAGAGAAATTTTATGCTACACATTGTGATTAAGTACAATGTTTGATCTGTTTAAAATTGGACTAATGAATTAGGTAGGAATGAGCTTCGCCTTTTTTTTTTTTTAACTCACTCTCCAGTCATCCCAGTGTCCAAATGACTAATTCATTTTGATCCAGTGATTTGAAATGCCCCTTTTAATCATATTTTATATTCTAAGATAAATTTGAGCCTTTCCTGACTTTCTGTTCTGACCCACAGTTCCATTTCCCTCTCCCTACTCTAACACTATATCGTTTTATGCAATATTACGCTACGTTATGCCAGTTTCCTCATTCAATTTTTCACCCCTATTAACTCTTTATTTCATAATTTTCCTGAAAATTCTTGTATGTTTATTATACAAGATAAATTCTAGAATACTTTATTCAAGTTCCTTAATAAGGTTGAGTTCTTAAAGTGTTATAATTACATGTATTTCTCATGGTCCTATCACATAGGGATGTGCCAGAGTTTACCTACTCACTTACCAAAGGACATCTTGATTTGCTTCCAAGGGTTTGTAATTATTATTGTTTTTTTTTTTAGTTTGAATTGAATTTATATTTGTAGCATATATATATATGCTATACAGTGCAATATTTCCAATACACTTCTACTATTTTTTGTCATTGTTAATGTTTCCTGGAAATCAAATTTTACTTGGTGTTCTATATTTTTGTTTATTTATTTTTTATTGGTGTTTTGGTAATTATTAATAAAGCTGCTATAAACATCTGTGCTCGGGTTTTTGTGTGCACATAAGCTTTCAATTCTTTCCTGTGGGTAGATATTGAGGAGCACAATTATATAGTAAGAGTATGCTTAGTTTTGTTATAAACTGACAAGCAGTTTTCTAAAGTTACTGTAACATTGTGCATTACCTGCAGCAATGAATGAGATTTCCTGTTGCTCCACATCCTTGTGAATGTTTGGTGTTGTCAGTTCTAATAGCTATGCAGTGGGCCGTTTGCATCTTGGTTTCAGAATTCATCACCTAATTCGGGACTACCTCCCCATTTATTCAATTCTTTTATGTCTTTCAGTAGAGATTTGTAGTTTTTTCATGTAAGTACATTTTAGTTTATTTGTATATGTATTCTATCATTGACACATTTTCCTTTATATTTTCTAAGTAAACTTTTGTGTTGGAAAGTTATTGATTTTTGTATGTTTCTTTTGTTCTGATTACCTTATTGAACTCTAATTATAAATGACATGATGTAATTCTAATAACTTTACCTCCTTTTCAAGTTTACACTGCTTGTTTATGTGAATTCTTACATACTTCTTGCTCTGTACATTCTTTTTCATTCCTCATAAATCCAATTCCCTTCTTTTTAGCTGTGATACTATATTTTGCATTCTAGTCTTCTCTCCAGAACTTGAGAATCATGTATCTGTTCATTTTTTTCATTCAACTGATGTCTATTGAGCCCTTACTGAACTTAGACCCCATATCTCCTGGGAGAATAAAACAATGATTTTTTTTTTCTTGTGCCAGGAATTAAACCCAGGGGTATTCTACCTCCAAGCTACACTCCAGCCCTATTTTATATTTTATTTGGAAACAGGGCCTCTCTAAGTTGCTGAGGCTTAGTTAATCTTCCTGTATCCACTTCCAAGTACTGGGACTACAGCTGTGCACCACCACACCCAGTTAAATCAACTAATTTCTAATAAAAAAATAAGAATTATACTTAAAATAGCACTGCTGCCTTGTTATTATAATGTTTGTTTTGAAAGACAATGCATTAGGTTACAAAGAATTTACAATTTCTCAAATAGTTTATATTTATAAACTTATGTCAAAATTACATTTAACCATTATTCTGCAAGGTATTTTAATGCCCCTACCATTCATTTGATCCTAAAAACCTCTTTTTACATGTTTCAACTTCAAATTTGTGTCTGTCTTACAAAAAGATACATGATATTAATTTTATGAGGATTTAAATCAGTAATCTCCCCCAAAATGTGATAAATCATTTACTTGCATAGTTAACCATGCATATTTTAGACTGAAGATTAAGATTTGTTTGTTTGTTTGTTTGTTTGTTTGTTTTGCAGTACTGGGGATGAAACCCAGGGGCATTCTACCTCCAAGCTACACCTTGAGTCCTATTTTTTATTCTTTATTTTGAAACAGGGTCCCACTAAGTTGTGAAGGGCCTCACAAGTTGCTGAGGCTGGCCGTGAAGCCATGATCCTTCTGTCTCAGCCTCCCAAGTACTGGGATTACAAGTATGCGCCACCACACCCAGCAAGATTTATTTTTTATACTTCCTGCTGACTAGCTTTTATGATTCATCCAGAATTAGGTGATACCTCAATCACAATGTTAAAGAGCTAGTAACATTACTGAGAAAAATCCAAGTGTCTTGGAAGCAAGAGAGCATCTCAGAAAGTAGGAAGACAAATTGATTATCATCTTCTGTGGTTATTCTGTTAGGAAAGAAGGTTGGGAGACCAAGAGTCCAGCTCAAGATCTACAGGGAATAGTTGCATGATTTGGAGGACAGTATAGCTTTTTTCTTTCACTTTAAGATGAAAATAAGTACACTTGTTCCTTTACTTTAGAGAAAGGCTAGGAGAATAAATAACATCTAAAAACTTAAAATCTCCTTCTTATTGCTGAGTTTTATGAAAGGTCACCTTTCAGGGTTACAGATGAATCTAGTATTCCTAGCAGGTATGTGGATATCAATATTCTGGTTGTATAATATAAGAAGCAAAGGTTATGAAGAAAGCACTATTAAAAAAGGATAATTATTAGTATGTCACTTTAATATACACTTTGATGGTGAGACAAAAATGGAGAAAATCATCTTGACTGTCATTTATTTCTTTTTATAAATATTCTAAGAGCACATGGAATTTTTTCACTTCGGATCCCCTGGAGATGATACCAAGTGAGATGGAAGACAGAAATTACATAATATATTGAAACTTAGTCCTACCACTGCACACTTAATGTTTTTTCCTAAGAGAATAATTTTTTTAATTGGTGCATTATAATCATACATGATGATGAAGTTTAGAGTGATAGAGATACATGCACACAGGATTCGGTTAGCCTCCCCCTACCCCTTCACCTGCCTGGTGCACAACACTGAGATTGGCATTGATAATTTTGTATATATATATATATATATATATCATGACCAATGAAGTGTTTCCTTCATTAAATCCCCCTCCCCACCAACTTTCTTCCCTTACTTTATGCTTTTAGATTTTAATTTTAGATAATTATAGGTTCCATTTAGCAAATGTAAAGTTTTCTGCTCCAGTATAATTCAGGAGGTAAAAAATGGTGATAAGAATCTGAAAGCAAAATATTTGCAAGTGTTAGGGTTTTTTTCTTTGTATTTCCTAAACAAAAACAACAACAACAACAACAACAACAACAACAACAAAACCCCAGCAACATTTAAAGTATTGACACATAGAAAAAAAAAAGTGTTTAAAATACCAAAATCAGACAGGCATGGTGGTGCACGCTTGTAATCCCAGCATTTGGGAGGCTGAGACTGGGGGATCTGGGTTTGCAGCCAGCCTCAGCTACCTAGTGAGGCACTCCGCAACTTAGTGAGACTTGGTTTCAAAATAAAGAATAAAAAATAGGGCTGGGGGTATAGCTCGGAGGTAGAATGCCCCTGAGTTCAATCCCCAGTACTGCAAGAAAGAAAAAAAAAAGAAAAAAAACCCCAAAATCATTAATAATGGCCAAGCTAACCACATATATATATATATATATGTATATATAATCACATATATATGTATATATATAACTATATATATTATATATATGGATATATATATAGTTATATATATAATCTCTGAAGCGAACAATGAAAACATGGAATATATATTCTTTTCTTTTTTTTTTTTACTTTTATTTGGTGCATTGTAATTATACATCATACTGAGGTATAGAGTGATAGGAATATAATGCACACAACTCTTGGAGTAATATTATTTTAATTGTGAAAACTATTTTATAAAAATTAGGAGGCATGACATGCAAATGTAAAGTTGTAGAAAACCTTTCTGGTTTCAATATCACTAGCACCATGCGTTCTAAAATAAACAACAATAAACACATGGGACTGAAATGAGTTTTCATTGTCTTTCCCACAACTAAACAAGAAAAGATACACATCAAATTCTCTTACAATATTTTCCTTCGTCACCAAAATTTTGAAATCATTCAGTTATTAGCAAATAAGGCCTAAAATTCAGTTTTTTTTAAAAAAAATATACTCATTTTCTTTATAGCACTTACTAAAAATTCTTTTGAGTTCTTAGAAAAAAGTAGTGAATTTTTATTGCTTTTTAAAATGTTTTCAGAGAAATAAACTCTTAGAGGTTCCTTTAGTATCTTTTTTCTTTTCAAATGAAGTACATCCTGTCTGAAGCAGAACTACTAATAAACTAAAAAGAAGAACTTTAGGGTAACTGAATTTTAAAAATAGATTGCAGAAAGGTAGTTCTGATCATAACAGATGAACAGTTCTTTGCATAATAATAGGAAAAGCCCCTTTGAGGTGCTGTGGTATAGTCATTTTTAAAACACTTCTTTGACAGAAAGTTGTGGTTTGTACCAGTGGTCAGTGTGTGAGAAATTAGATATGCTTAGGGTTTCAATAAATCAAACCTCAGAATTGGTGTGCGCAGGTATTTCTCTTTACATGTAATTTGATTTGCAGAATTTTGTAGAGTGTGATAAAAGGAATTATGTTATGGTAACTCTAAAGAAATTGCAAATCTATATATGCTTTGGTGGAAGGAGTAGGAAATTAAATTTCCTACTTCCAGGTCCCCTTCCTGCTATTTCCCTAAAAATGACACAACCCAGGGACTGTCATTATCAAGGAAGGGACAGTAGGAATAGACCACCATCTGCTGTCCACACCAGAAGCTGGGCAACGGTAATCTCTACTCCTACCTCCTCCATCCCCCATATCCAGCTAGTCACCAGTTCCTACTCAGTACCTTTTGAAAGTGCTCACGTCTTCTTCTCTGCACTTCTCTAGTTGCTAGCCCACTGAGCTATCTCATTGTGCAACAGACTCTTGGGTGCCACCTCTCTTGCCTCATTCAGTCCATTCTCAATGTGACAATGAAAATGACCTTACTAAGTTGCAAATCTCCCACATGTAAAACTCTTTAGAAATTTCTCATTACTTTCAGGAAAACAGCAAATGTGTCCACAATTCTTAATGTGGCTTATAAGGCCCTTCATAATCTGAAGCTTCTCCCTCAACAAATATTTCTACAACCTCATTCCTTCAATTACTGAAGTTACAATTCACAAGGGAGGTTCTTACCTCTGGATCTTTGCACATTCCCTGTGCTACTCCTGTTGTCCCCCAACTCCATCTCATACCACTGTCCATTCACGGGGCACTGCTCTACATTTGTCTTGAATGCACCAAGCATGTTCTACCTCAGGGTTGTCTGTGTCTTCTCTGATTTGAATGTTCCCCTCCTCCACCATTATGAAGTATATCTGTGATTCCAGTTGTACGGAGAAAATGGAATAAGGGTGAGTAACTACTTTATCATATTTGTGTGTGTGTGTGTGTGTGTGTGTGTGTGTGCGCGCGCATGTGCACACATGCACAAGCACTAGTGGGTTCCACCTCTGAGACACATCCCCAGCCTATTCTACTCTACTCTACTCTATTCTTTGTTGTGTGTGGTGCTGCGGATAGAATCCAGGGGCATTCTACCTCTGAAACATACTCCTCAGCCCTTTTAAAAATTTTTTTTTGAAACAGGGTCTTGCTAGGTTGCTGGGAGTCTTGCTATGTTGCTGAGGTTGTCCTTGAGCCTGAAATCCTCCTGCCTCAGCCTCACAAGCACTGGGATTACAGGTGTGTGACACCATTCCCGGATTTTATTTTTTATTTGAAATAGGGTCTTGCTAAGTTAGCACACACTGGTCTAAAACCTGTGATTCTCCTGTCTCGGTTTCCCAAGTACTGGAATTACAGGCATGTGCCATCATGCCCAGCTACGCATATCTTGAAATACAAATTCAAAGATTTGAACCTTGTATGTCTGTTTTCAGTTAATATAACTAAATGTCACCAACTGAATAAATGATAAGTAATAAAAGTTTATTCATCTCCTAATTCTGGAGGTCCAAGGTCAAAAGACCACACCTGGTGAGGGCCTTTTTGGTGGCAAGGCTGCTGCAGTGTTCTGAGGTGGTGTGGAGCATCAAATGGTGAGACAGAGCAAACTTACTTTATAACCCTTGCTCTCATAACTACCTGACACTACTGCACTGAGAAGCTGGGTCTCCGTATGGATTTTAGTGAGGACAAACCTAGCACATCCAAACCTAGCACCAGTGCACAGATCACTAGAAGGGAAACAACAGATAGACTCTTTTTGAGAAATATTTGAAAAGCTAAGAGGCTGAGATTCTGTCTAGATTCTTCTGTGGGCTTTTCAGGTACTGCCAGTAGTTGAAAAACAGTTTCAAATGATGAAGCATTCATATTGCACTATAATGAATTCTTCATGGTCTCTGAACTGTGGATGTTTCTAGACCAGTTGTGGGTGGGGGAGGGAGGAGCAGAGATATGCTCCACCTATTTGAGGTGTGTACAGAAAGAGCCAGCAATCATTGCCTTCTACCCTCTCATGTTCCCCTGCATTATCTCCGGACTTGTACTTCTAATCACATTTGTCTGTCACTACTTGGAGGTCCCACAGGCTTCTCAGTCACAACCCACTTAGAACGGAATTTTTCATCTTTCCCATCAAGCCTCCTGCTCTTCTTGTGTTCCCTCTCCTAGTTAATGACACCACCATCCACACAGGTAACCAAACCAGAGACTTGGATGTTCTGCTTTATACCTTATGTTCTTACCATCCACATCCCATCTGTCACCCTTTCCTGTAGATAACACTTTTAAAAGTTCTCAGTAATGCTCAATCCATTTATATCTCTTTGCCTCACTGCCTCTCTGTACAATAAAGCTACACTTGTCTCTGAATAATAACAAACCCCTAACTGTTTTTTCTCTTTCCAGTCTTCTCTTGCCCTCCTTCATTCCCGATCCTGCAGATGGAATGGTATTTCTGAAGTTCAAATCTAACTATGCTACTACTTTATTTGTTAACAGTTCTTTTATTAGTGCAGTGTAATTATACATCGTAGCGAAGTTCAAACTGATACAGACGTACATGCACACAGGTCTTGATGGGTTTCCCTTTGGATCCCACTCCACTAACTACCCCTCCCCATATATATTAGTGAGATTGGTAGTGATGTCTTCACATATAGGCATAGCATAATTTGAACTATTTCTTTCATCATTACCTCCTTTTCCCCTCTTATCATCCTCCCGCTATCCTCTTCAAGTATTCTTCTGGTTTCTCTCTTCAATGATCAAAACTCCCTTTTTTCTCTGTATTTTCTGTGTAGTTTCCACGTATGAGAAAAAAACATCTGACCCTTGACTTTCTGAGTCTGGCCCATTTCACTCAGCATGTTCTCTGGTTTTCTCCATTTTCTTGCAAATGTTCTTTGTGCCTGAATAAAATTCCATTGTGTACATATGCCACATTTTCATTATCCATTTCATTATTTGTTGATGGACAACTAGGTTGGTTCCACAATTTGGCTACTGTGTAATTATGTTACTATTTCTGCTTAAGATCTGCATTGCCCTCAGAATAAAGCAGTTGGTGAATATTTGTTTGATGAACTAGCTTATAAAATTTTATCTTATCAAATATATGGGATAACTTTAGGCTGGACACTACTTCCACTTTTCAGGTGAGGTACAAAGAGTTTGAAGAACTTGCCCATAGTTAAATGATAGAGTTTGACTCTGGTTTCTATGTCACATTGCCTAAGCAGCCCTTCTATCAAAGGGTGACCTTTCATGTACACAGTGAAGAAAGACTGCTGATTACAAGTGGATCTCTGCCAGTCATGCACAAGTAAATAATCTCTGGTTCCAATAATGTTGTAACTGCTTAACAGAATTATCTTGCACTGCAGTAGAACTGTGATTAATCAGAATCTTCAATTATGCAGTTGTTTAAAAGCATGCAGAAGAAAGACATTTTAGACAAAATAATTATCTTGCCAAAAGCAAGCTCACAGATACTCTTAAGAAATTTTCAAGATATAACTGGGAATCTCTGCTCTTTGATCTCCACTATCAATGCTGCCTTCTATTACATGTATATA
>PVLC010043755.1:0-12355 GCA_004027655.1 Graphiurus murinus
TTAAGAGAAAGAACACAATTTCACACACACACACACACACACACACACACACACACACACACACACACACAGCTCTACATATTATTCATCAGGATTTCTTTTTTTTTTTTAATCATCAGCTACAGCTTTACTAAAAGTTCACCTATTCACACTTGGATATAAATAAATTCAACAAACAACATGAAGTCAATTTTTCTTCTAATCTAAATGAACATGTTTACCAAAACTGTGGCAACAATTTTCATAGGACTGTTTTCCTTCTGTGAAGGTTTTAAAGATAAACCCTGAAAACCCTTATTTGATTTAGAAAATAAATGATATGAAGCCAGCTATAGTTTATAGGAACATTGCTAAAGATTAAAAAAAAAAAAAAAAAAAAAGAGTTGACTGGAAATGTTGAGGTCTCCAATTTTCATCTCCAGTACATTTGTATAGCTTCAAGAGAGAAAGCAATGGAAATACAATCATAAATCTGAGGTTAAAATAAATTTAATTAAAATTTCTGCTAGATGAATTCACATAAAAGCTATTGATCCTCAAATAAAGTGTATTGAATATCATTACATAATTGTGGAACACTACTTGGTAGTAAGAATAGGGACAGTTTGTATTTTTAGGATTATATTATAAATCTTAAATGCTTAGTTAATCCTCATAACTAATATCCACATACCTTTTGGGTTTGGTACTATTGTACCCATTTCACAGATGATCAAATCAAAGGCCAGATAGGCTAAGACGCTTGCTAGGTAACATAAAAAATACATGGTATAGCTGGAAGCTCAGAAGTCATGGTTTTCTTTGCCTTTATGATGTTATCTCCGTATTTATCTCTGTTTCTATGTATCTGTTAATGAAGTGGAATGTTTACAATTCCAGTGTTCATATAACAATAACTCATGTTAACTAGTAAATAGAAGTGTTTGCATCGGAATGGCCTTACTGCATGATCTCCAAACAACAAATCTGATATGATCACTTTAACTCTGGATCTACTATCCAAAGAAAGAGGGGCATGTGGAGGTTATTTCATATAGGATAGGAGTCAGAGGAAGGAATAACTTGAGAAAGTCAAGCAGAAGGACTCTTTTAAACTCAGATGTGGCTTAAATTATCTATGGCTAGAAAACAAAATAAAATGTATTTAAAGTAGAGATTCAACCAATATGGTGAAGTAATTTCAATGTAATTGAATCCACTTGTCACTTCCTTCAATAGAAATTCTCTTATCTAGAAATTCTCTAGAAGTCTGTGAAAGCCTGGATGCTGTTGGATTCTCAGCTGTTATTACCCCCATGACTCAGCTTTGGTGGGCCACCTAGAGTGGTACCACTTTATCTTCCTTCTGCCCTTGGTTTGTGTCCTACCAAAGAAAGCTTTCTGTTAGCCTGAAGCGTCAATGAATACCTGGGTGTTGAGACAGAGAGCAACTACATTTGTTCATTTTTAAGGAAAGTATAGTCCCCCTGCAGTTCAAGATAAAAGAGAAAGAGTCAGACTTGGGCTTTACCAATGAGAACTTTCAGGGGAAAATTTGGGGTAAAAATCGACACTTTGTCTAGTCCTTTCCTAATTGCATGAAGGTAAATGACATTCGGGCACTGTCTGCGAAGTACTTGGCAATCATCCTTTGGCATCAAATTGCAAAGCTTACCTACTGCATGGAGCATTTATTTAATTTTAAAACAGTATAGAAACTACGACACTTATTCATTTGCCAACTCAAAAATATAAAAGTGCAAAAATCGCTTCAAATTGTCATATATAATTTTTTAAATGTATTCCATTTGTGTAATTGTATTGGGGGACACCTGGTCGCTTAAAGTTTTTGCGTAATTTATTTTATTATTTTTCATTTGGAAATTGTTTTGTTGAAAGAATTTTTTTGAAGAGTTCAATAGACGGCCATTTGCTTGATTTTAAAATTAGATTTCAAAAATAGTTAGTAGTAAATTGCTTGTAGATGAAAAATGGTTTAAACTCTATTGCATACTATAGATGAACTGACATCTGTCTTTTTCCCCTTTAAGAGAGGAATTTTTTTTTTTTTTTTTTTTTGTGGTACTGGGGATTGAACTCAGGGGCATTCTACCTCTGAGCTATACCCCCAGCCCTATTTTTTATTCTTTATTTTGAAACCAAGTCTCACCAAGTTGCAGAGTGCCTCACTAGGTAGCTGAGGCTGGCCGCAAACCCGGATCCTCCAGTCTCAGCCTCCCAAATGCTGGGATTACAAGCGTGCACCACCACACCTGGCTCTAAGAGAGGAATTTTTTGGTTACAGTTCTCTCTGGTTCCCTGTGGGGACCTCACCCAGGAGTGCTACTTGGTATTGAAAATAGGAGAGTTGAAAGTATGTGTGGAATTGATTTGATGAAAGAAATTTATTATTTTTATAAGAGCTTCATTGAGAGAACACTATCGTTAGAAAGCTAGATATTGTCTTTTTACTTGACAGGAACTGAAATTCAAACCATCATGGAGTCTAACTTGACTTACCTCAGACTAGAGCAAGTTACAAGGTACCAAATACATCTCCCAAAATACCCACAACCTGAGAGATGTTGGGAAAGTTGCCTGATGAGGAAGGAAAGGAGCTAAACACAATGAAGACCTGGGTAGAACCTGCAGAGGGAAAAGTTAAATGCAAGGCCAAGCTGGGTATTTATTTGTTCACTTTAGAAAGTTAGAGGTTTCATAGCTGGTGAATATTGATTATATAGTGGACTAATTTAAGTAATTTCAGTCAACTCTCAGTTCCCTGATTTTTCTTCTATGTTATCCAAGTTTAACAAAAACTATCTACTTGATATAGACAAAATAAGAGGTTCAATCTTAATTGTTCAGACAACATCAGACTCACCTACCTGTAGGGTTTCTGCCTACCATCCATTTTGATTGTGTCTATGTATCTCTATTCCAGTGCTCTTTGGATAGTACATGTAGTTAGCTATAACTGTACCTCTGGATAAAAACTTGGACACTGAATATGACAGATACATTTTTAATTTGTACCTGAAGTACTTGGGTATGAAAAAGAAAACTGATTTTAATTTCTATTAGACCATGTAAAAATAAATCATAATGTGATTTGAAATGTATTTTTAAAACCCAGGCAATAAAGTTTAATATCTACTATTTGGGAAATATATAACATCTCCACATCAAAATTAACCTAGTAGAAAAAAATACGGTCTCATAATACTAAATCCACTGAAAGGTAATTACTATTCTGTGCCTTCAAAGAATGACCTTGTGATTTTAAGAGTTGGTTTTCAGTTGACCAAGCTGTTTGAAAGAGTATACCAGAGAGATAGACATTTGGGAGAACTCCTCTGTTTGCCAAGCTTCCTAGTAAATTATCTGAAGGAATTGTGTTATGTATGTAGAATGTACAGGAGCAGTTTCACCCATGGACAGAGGTTTATAGTAATAAGGCTGAATTGACTAAGTGAAGAGGGCCTTGCATTGGAAAAGGTGCGAATTTTGGAGTCAAAAACCTCTTTGCTCTAGCACTTTGAAGCTAAGTTAATGCTGACCCTTCTGCAAGTCTCTTCATCTCTCTGTGATTCCATTTGGAAAATATAAAAGCATCCTATACAGAATTCCTGCTCTTAACACCCAGGCAGCGCTGAGCATGGCAGCGCATGACTATAATCCCAGGACTCAGGAGGCTGAGACAGGAAGATTGCAGATTTGAGTCCAGACTCAGCAACTGAGCAAGACTCTTAGCAACTTAGCAAGACCCATTTCAAATAAATAAATAAATAAATAAATAAATAAATAAATAAATAAATAAATAAATAAATGTGTCTATTCAGAGGTAGAATGTCCCTTGTTGAATTCTTAGTACTAACAAAACAAAACAAAACAAACCTCCAGGCAATAAAAGCATCGACCTTTTTTCTTTGAGACTGGCCTGACAGACTTTGGAATAATCACAAGGGTTAATCTTACTGTTTCTCTGACATAACTGAGAATCCTTTCCAGATACATTTCTTTGTGGTCTCACTGAGGAAGTGTCTGGCCCCTCTAGTATGAAGTGATCAACAAGCATAAGTTTCCTTCCTTTCTTCCTTCCTCCTTCTCTCCTTCCATCCTTCTCTGCTTCCTTCCTTCCTTCCTTCTCTCCTTCCTTCCTTCCATTAGCTCTGATAAAACAGTGTTTTGTGAACACTAATTTCAATATGAAAAAAAAATCTGTAAAAGGGAGCAAATAAAATATACATCTACTCAAAGGAATACCATCAAAGATTTAAATGGCCCATAATCATTTCTTAACAAGCAACACAAGTAGTTATCGTAGCACAATATAACATAGGGTTAGATCAGCTGTCAACATCAAGTTCACAGACCTCTTTTAATTTTTCTTTCCAAAGCACTGGGTAACTTATTTGTATAGAAGATCATTCCAATAATTACTACTTTAACTATCTTTGTCTTCATTTTTTCCCTATAAGCTAGGTTTACCTTTGGATTTAAGAATTCATAAACTTATATTTTCAAAGTTATTATTTAGGAAAATAATGTATGGTGTGTGTGTGTGTGTGTGTGTGTATGCACACGTGTGCCTGCTTTTGTGCTTTAAGGTTTCAAGACATTAAAAAACTGTAATTAAGCCATGGGGTCTATGTGTGGCTGCTTATTTAATGAGTTTGTATGCTCAGGAAGAGTCTTTACAGCAGTGTACTCCTTTAGGATCAAATATTGGGGTTTTCATCCAACCTGTGTCTTGCACCAAATATTGTATAAATACATAAGAATATATTGTGTTATTTCTGAGAATAATAATAAAGCAAAATCATGATTTATAATTAGTGACTTTTTAAACAGAATAATACAAATGTTGTAGAAAAAAAGAACTACTATTATCATAGGTAGGTATGGTTTAGAGAATAATTTTTTAATTTTCAGCTTGTTCTTAAAAATAGAAAGTATTTTTTGACTATCAATAATTCATTTCCTCAAAACCTATATGCCCCCTTTTGAGTATGAATGAATGTCTTATGCTTTATTTTTTCCATTCTTGAAAAGTCACTGCTTTTTTTTTTTTTTTTTTTGCATTTCTTTGGGAACTCTCCTTCATCTTTCAGGACTGGAGTAAAAATTCTCATTAGTGCTTCTGAAACTATAAAACATAGGGAAATGTTTTACCCTCAGAAGTGAATACTGGCTGGGTGTTTAGGATCATGTGTTTGTGAGTTTAAGGAATCCTACCCGACTTCTAATTTACTACAGACTCGGAATCCATGTGTTGACCTACATGCCCAATCTCAACAGACCAGTGTTTAAGTAAGAGCACAGGAAGTGATTCAGAAAAGCAGAGCTGAGACACCTGCCTGGGTCACTGTTGACCCATCATGCTTAACTAATTTCTCAGTGATCTCTGACCCAGATTTCCACAGTACCGCAGGGATTTGTATCTTTCATCCAACAAATCCTACACCTGCATTCAATTAATGAAACAAAACTCAACTTTGTTATCTGATGAACTGAACTCCTAGAGCCATTGAGGCAATTGTTTTATTATTGTATTGACAAATTATCCTATTAACAACTGGCTACTACAAAAATCAATTAAAATCTTGGCCGAGACGTTGGAATGTCATGGGATAAGTAAACGTGGGAATTAAATAGTGAGTTAATAGTCTTTTTTAATATTATGGTTCTTAAATTAGCAGCAACCAGATCAAAACCAGGAATTTGTGTTGAAAATAAGAAGACTAAATTATACCAGGACATATGGAGCTGCTCGGTATTTAGTTTCATTTTATTTTGTGCTGATAGGCTTCTTAGTGTTTGCAGGCATATCTATGTTCTATCTTACTTTATCCAACATATATTTCTAAATATCTCATTTCTATTGATTTCTTACTATTACGTTTGGTAAACTACGCTATACAATACTCAAAAATTTGTTCACTTACCACAGTAATTGTTTATGCATTTAGAATTTTGATCCAGAGAATTTAAAGCTGACAAGCACCTTGGTTTTAGGAATTTAAAAAAAAAATTGTCAGAATGAAAGTTTTGCTTTTCTTTTATGAGTCATAAAAAAAACCCTGACAATCTCTTGATATTTCTTTCTGTCCCTAGAGTATCTCTCTTAAACTATACTTTAAGTAAAAGTAAGAAAATTAGGTGTGATCTATAAAAACATCTTTAAGATGTTTAAAGGATTATTTTATTGAACCTCAAAGTATACTTTAGGAAAGAATAATCAGAATAAAACCTCCCGTATGGATAAGAGACAATGAAATCATCAAGGCAAAACTACACTTCCTATGAAGTACATTACTTTTAATGTCTAAAAACCCAGTTAGTGTTGCTTTGGAAGACGAGGAAAATTAATTTTACCTAGTCTCTGATGTATTCCACTAGTAAGTAACTTGAAACTGTATAACTTTAGAATTTGAAAGAGATGAAAGTATAATTTTACTAGTGACCACAAGCCAACTGTTTCATAAAGTTGTCAGTGTGTTATCTTCCTCTATAAATAGGCTCCGTGATTGCAGAAAGCACACATTTGTCTAAATGACACCTGATCTCTGTCATTCACTTGAGCAATAGATTTTTTTTTTTTTCTCTTGAAAAATGCCATCAGCCAGTTCTGGAGAGAAAATACTGTTAATTGAATGAAAGAACAATTCACCACCAGTACAGAGACACTAACTTGAATGTAAAAAAAAATAAAATAAAAAGTAACACTAAAATGCAGAATAAAGGAGTCCAGAGAACTCAAGCCAGATATGAATCCCAAATTCGTATGATGGATCAAGAATTCAAAATAACTATGGTAAAAATTGATAGTTAAATCTATAGTGCATTCGAATGATACTTTCTAATACATTTGACATTTATTTCCTTTTCTGGTTATTTTAATAGTACTTTCCCATGTTCCAGAAGTCTCATAAATCATTCTCTAAACGAATATTTAAGTATCAGAAATTTGATGTCCAAAACAACTTACAGTATGGTAAACAATACAAGGCAGGAATCTACCTTCTTTGAAGTCAGTTCCAGTCCTTGCCTTTCAGCCAAGTTGAGTTGTTCACCAATATTAGAGAATTCTCCACTCCTTCTTTCAGCTTTCTTTGCACTATTATGTTGTTCTTCATGAATGTTCTCTCCACTTCAACATATATCTAAATGTTATCTATTTTTTTAAGACTAGCACATGTTCTATCTCTACCATGAAATAATCCTTTTGCACTCATACAAGAAGTTGGCTGTCACTACCCCAACTATCCTAGTAACTGAAATCTGTACAGCTCTTTGCAAATTGACAAAATGATGTCATCCAAGAAGACTGAGAAATTTATTAGAAAACACACATACATAGAAGAATCCTAGAAAAGTGCTTTGACACTTGTCATTTGAAGGCTCAGGATAAAGTTCAGATCCACTGTTATTTAAGTGGATTCCCTCATCTTTGTGGAGAATGAGGATCTTGGAGGGACCCCTAGCCAAATGGCCACACACAACAGTAACACTGAGTATTAATTAAAATGTATTGCTTGTAAAAGTCTTTGGCAATTTTTAGATGAATAGAAAGTCTCCAGGAAATAGTAGGACCTTAACTGATATACATATATATGAACATTCCACATGTGCAAAAATCAAACTAACTCCAGTTTTCAGGAATAAAGGACTGGCAATTACTAAACTTCTTTCCTTCTTTAGATTTGCCTCTTTTGGATATCTCATGTTAATTGAACCATATAATACATTCTGTTGTGACTTGTTTTGCTTAGCATGATGCTCCTGAGGTTCATCCATATTGTAGCATGTATTGATACTTCATCCTTTCTCAAGGCCAACTCATCCCCACTGTATGGATATACCATATTTGTTTACCTTTAATGAAGCTGATGGGTATTGGTGTTTCCACTTTTGGTTATTTTGAATAATACAGTATAAAAATTCATGTACAAACCAGGCATGGTAGTGGCGCACACTTGTAATCTCAGTACTTGGGAGGCTGAGACCAGAGGATCCGAGTTCTCGGCCAGCCTCAGCTACTTAGTGAGGCCCTCCACAACTTAGTGAGACCCTGTTTCAAAATAAAGAATAAAAAATAGGACTGGGGATGTAGCTTGGAGGTAGAATGCCACTGGGTTCAATCCCCAGTACTATAAAAAAAAAAATAAAATTCATGTACAAATTTTGGTATGGATGTATGCTTTAGTATCTTGTGAGTATATACCTAAGAAGTAGAATTGCTGGATTATATGACAATTTTATATTCAAAACTTTGAGAAACTGAACAATTGTTTTCCAAAGTGGCAGAACCATTTCATATTCCCACCAGCAGTGCATAGATTTCTAATTTCTCCACATCTTCAACACTTGTTATTGTCAGTGTTTTTATTATAGACATTCTTATGTGTGTGTGTGTTTAGACAATCTCATTGTATCTCCTTATGCATACACATTATACAACTCATTTTCATTTTCCTAAGGATTAATAATGTTGGGTCTTTTAATGTTCTTATTGGTCACTTGCATATCTCCTTTGAAGAGATTCCTTCTGAAATCTTAGGTCCATTTGTAAACTGTGTTATTTGTATTTTATTGTTAATTTATAAGCCAATATCACCTTAATATAAAAGCCAAATAAAGTTACCTCAAGAAAAAAAAATTCCAGACTAATATCCTAGATGAGATGGGCGTCATTAAATAAAAATATTTTGTGCAGCAAAGGAAGCCACCAAGAATCTATGGAGAGACCCTACAGAATGGGAGATCTTTGCAAGCTATTCCTCTGATAGAGGACTAAAATCTGTAATATACAAAGAACTTAAAAGACTTAACTCTAAAAAATGAATAACTCAATTAAGAAATGGGAAATTGAACTAAATAGACACTTCACAAAAGAAGAAACACAAGTGGCTAATAAATTTATGAAAAAATGTTCAACATCATTATTAATATGGGAAATACAAATAAAAACTATACTGAGATTCTATCTAACCCCAATTAGAATGGCAATAATCACAAATTCAAACAGCAATAAATGCTGGTGAGGATGTGGGGGAATAGGAACTCTTATATACTGTTGGCAGAATTGCAAATTAATGCAGCCTCCATGGACATCAGTGTGAAGATTCCTCAGAAAACTGGAAATGGATCCACAGTATGATCTAGTTATGCCATTTCTGGGTATATTTCCAAAGGGACTGAAATCAGAACGTTAAAGTGATACATACATATCCATGTTTATAGCAACATAATTCACAATAACCAAATTATGGAACCAATCTAGGTGTCCATCAACAGATGAATGGATTACAAAATTATGGGATATACACAAAGTGGAATTCTGCTCAGCAATAAAGAAGAACATAATAATGTTATCTGTAAGAAAGTGGATGAACCTGGAAATTTTATATTGAGATTAGTCAGTCACGGAAAGTTTCCTCTCATATGCAGTAATTAGGGAGTAATCAGGATACAAGAGGGACTTTAGATAATGGAGGAGAAACCCAGTGGAATGATGGAGGAGATTTAAAGGAGGGAAAATTTATTGATTTGCTTACATTGAACCATCCTTGCATGTCAAGCTTAAAAACCACTTGATCATGCTATATTACCCTTTTTTGTGTGTGCTGTTAAATTCATTTTTGAAATATTTTCTTGAGGATATTTGCATATACTTTTATCTAGGATATTGATCTATTATTTACTATAGTTTTCTTGTCTCACTTTCTTATCAGTATGGTGCTGACTTGGTAAAGTGAGTTTGGAATTATTACTTCCTCTTCATGTTTTTTGAAAGTGTTGGAGAATGGTTTATATTGTTTTCTTAAATCTTTGGTGGAATGCAACAGTAAAACTGTCAGGTCCTTTGGTTTTCTTTGATGGGAGATTTTAAATTCCTGAAATTCCTGACTCAACCTCTTTACTTATTGTCCAGTTCAGATTTTCTATTTCTTCATGATTAACTTGTGATAAGTTATATGTGTCTAGGAATTTATGTGTATTTTTTAGGTTATCTAATTTACTGTCAAACAATTATTTACAGTAGTTTCTGTGGTCTTTTCATTTATATTTTATCCATGTGTCTTCTTTAATTTCTGATTTTATTTATTTTAGTCTTATCTTTTCTTAGTATAATTTGAAGTTTTTCAATTTTGTTTCTTTTCAAAATATTTTTAGTTTTGTGGATTTTTGGGGTTGTCTTTCTCCTTTCTATTTCATGAACTTTTTTTTATTACCTTCCTTTTACTAACTTTGGGTTTAGTTTCTTTTTTCTAGTTTCTTGAAGTACAATGGTAAGTTGTTTTTCTGAGTGTTTTCTTCTCTTTGATGAGGGAGTTATTGCTGCAAATTTTCCTCTTTGAAATATTTTTACTTCATCCTATAAATTTTGGTATGGTATGTTTCTATTTTCATTTATTTAATGAGTTAGATTTCATTAGACTCAATTTATTCAATATACTGGACTTTTTGGATTTCTTCTTTGGTCCATTTAGTTGTCCAACAATATGTTGTTTAATTCCTGCATTTCCATCATTTTTTTCCAATTTTTTCCTCTGTCTGTGTCTTCTCTTTTCCTGTTTCTTAAAAGAATGCATCATAAAATTTAAAGTTCACTTGGGTAATTTGAGATGATCTCATCTCAAGTTTCTTAATTTAATTATATATGCAAAGACTTTTTCAAAATAAGTTTCTGGCATTAATACACAGATATACTTTTGCTGTTGTTGTTTTGTTTTGTTTATTCAGGGAGTCAGAGAGACATCATTAAACTCATAATACTCAATTTTTATTCTTATTTTTTTGTATCAACAGTTTAATTGTATGTTATTGCCAAGTAATATTTCATCAAATAGATATACCACTATCTGCTTATTCACTTGCCTTTTGATGGATACTTGAATTGTTTCCAATTTAAGTTACTGGGAGAAAAGAGCTTCTCCTATCTTTGCTATCCATGTGTCTTTGTGCAGATGCATCTTTCTTATGTAAATGAATGAGGAGAGAAACTCTTTGCAAAATCTTCTGAGCTTTCTCTCTGTGAGGTTTCCCATTTCCTCTGCAAATTCTAGCCACCCAGGTCTACCTGTAATCTGATACATGCCTCTTTAACTACTGGCGATTTTTAGCCTCTACTTGAATGTTCCATTTATGCACTGCATTCTGAAGATTCTCTCCGAGCAGTAGATGGGTCACTAGTAGTGCTCACCTTCTTCATATCCTTGTTCTCAGGAGTCACTCCTCTCTTCTGCCTGTCAGTTGGCTGAAAATCTTTCTCATATATTTCCTCCATATTTTAGTTGTTTCAGATGGGAGGGTAAATCTGTTACTGGTACTCCGTCATGCCTGAGAGAATAGCTTCTCTCTCACCAAGTATTCCTTTTTTGTTTGTTTGTTTTTTACTTAGAAAGATACCTTCCTTAATAGAAAAGACATGAGAAATTAGACTTGAGCATTGTATGAATTTTTTTGATCTCTAAATATTAGGCAGTATCCTTCAAAAGTAATATTCTTTTCCAAATTGATGCTACTGAATGTTCTGTTATCATGTTGGAAAAATCTCGGTTCATCCCAGGTTTGTACTTCCCTGACATGGGTTTTACAACTTTCTACCCCTGTGGTGTGTGTGTTTGTGGATGTGTGCTCACGTGTATTTGTATGTGCATGTGTAGGTATATGTAGTGTTTTAAAGAGAAAGGAGATTTATACTACATGACATCATTTTACTGAATTTTCTTTGTTGAAATACTATAAATTTTTTTCACTAAATATGAAATACAAAACAAGATTGCTTGTGAATACCTTTCAAATAAAACAGCTTGCTCACTTTATTATACCTCATTGTTTGGTTTGATTATATACATTAGCCAATTTCCTGAGAAATATACCCAAGGCTTCACTAAAATTGTCTCTAATGATTTCTGAAGATAACCTCTAATGTAATATTATTGCAGTTTTGTGAGACATTAAAATTGTACATTCTCTTGGGAAATCTAAAAATCAATTATTTTCTGTATTGCAAACAATACTAGTTTAAGTCAAATAACTCACATTTATTTATAGAAAAATACAAAATCAAATCTCTAGGCTAGGATAAATGAATTAAGCCAAGTCTATGTGTATGAATGTACATACATAAACAAGTAAATACATACACATTTAGTCTTGGAGAGGTATTTACCAAAGTAAATGATATCAGACTAATTACAAATGCTTAGAATAATACTTTATGACATTTATGATGGCAGCTATATAAAATATATTATATACAGGTAAATCTAAATATAAATACAAATAATCTGATTAATAATGTATTGAGTAATGCGTTATATGAAGTATGAAGATTGTGGTTCTTTGATATCATATAAGTGTAGCT
>PVLC010043757.1:0-12432 GCA_004027655.1 Graphiurus murinus
TTGCGGTACTGGGGATGGAACTCAGGGGCATTTTACCTCCGAGCTATACCCCCAGCCCTATTTTTTATTCTTTATTTCTTTGAAACCGGGTCTCACTAAGTTGCAGAGTGCCTCACTAAGCAGCTGAGGCTGGCCGCGAACCCGGATCCTCCGGTCTCAGCCTCCCGAATGCTGGGATTACAAGCGTGCGCCACCACGCTTATTCTTTATTTTGAAACAGGGTCTCACTAAGTTGCAGAGTGCCTCACTAGGTAGCTGAGGCTGACCGCGGACCCGAATCCTCCGGTCTCAGCCTCCCGAATGCTGAGATTACAAGCGTGCGCAACCACGCCCGGCTCCCAGCCCTATTTTTTATTCTTTGTTTTGAAACAGGGTCTCACTAAGTTTCGGAGGGCCTAAGTAGCTGAAGCTGGCCGCGAACACTTGATCCTCCTGTCTCAGCCTCCCAAGAACTGGGATTACAAGCATTCGCCACCACGTCTGCCTCCTGGCTATAGCACATTTCGAGTGCTGTATAAAATCAGTAGGTTAACTAGGGGGGGGAAACCTAAAAACATTTCATATAGAAAAAAAAAAAATGAAAAGGAAACAAGCCTGTCTTGTGCCCTTCAGTCCTGTATGCTCCCACTAGATCTAGAACCCCATAGTCCCAGCTCCACGAGAGTTGTGCTCATTCATTCAAATAATTCGAAGTTCTACCATGTACTACCACTGATCATTAATCAGACACACCCCTTCCCTCCTCAAAGAGTTTACAGTTGAGCTAGAGATCAGAATTTTAACCCACTTTTTCACAGGTGAGAAAACTTAAGTCCAGAGAAGTTATGACTTGCTCAAGGTCACAAAGCTAAACAGTACCAGATCTAAAGACTAGGAGCTAGGTTTTCCTACTTCTCAGTTCTGAACTCTTTCCAATGGGCAGTGTTCGGGAACCCGCATCTGACCTTTTTGACTCTAGCCAGCCATCCTGACCTTCCCTGCTTTCCATTCACCGCCATCCCCCTCCCACGCCTGGGCCTGGGTTTAAAAGAAAACGGTGAGCCCTAAAGACACACACACACACACACACACACACACACACACACGCGCGCGCGCGCGCGCGCGCGGCGTTTTGAACCTTCAAGATTTTTTGTTGTTGTTCCCTCCTGCATTAACATCTCCCGTGCCAGAAAGGTTGAGGAAGAAGCTGGGTGATTTCACTGGGGATCTAAAGGACAGAGTCCCCGCCCCCTGGTGCTGCGGCTAAGACAGAACCCGAGCCACCTGTCAGAGGGCTGGGGGCGGGGGCCGGGATGGAGAGGCCCGCAGAACCCAAGGGCCAGCGCCGTTGAGCGCACGCTCAGAGCAGACAGCTCGCAGGAGGCAGGATGTGATAGTCAGAGACCCTGGGAGCTGATGGTTAGAGGGTGGTCGCAGAGACGTGGCAGAGCTACGGGAGGTGGAGGATGCTGGAGGTGACAGCAAGGAGAGTACGCTACGACTAGGTGCTGAAGCCGGCCCAGCGACTTCTTGGCAGACGCAGGGCGGGCGGAAAACAGGAAGGGAGGGCAGCCCTGGTGCGCTGCGGGCTGGCCTCGCCGGGGCGGGGGATGCCATGTCCCGCGAGCGGCACCCCCGCACTGACATACCCCGCAACCTAAGCTTTATAGCTGCGCTGACGGAGCGCGCCTACTACCGAAGCCAGCGGCCCAGCCTTGAGGAGGAGCCGGAGGAGGAGTCGGGCGAGGGCGGGACGCGGCTCGGGGCCCGATCCCGCGCTCACGCTCCGAGTCGTGGTCGCCGGGCCCGTTCCGCTCCCGCCGGAGGCGGCGGGGCTCGGGCGCCCCGCAGCCGTAGCCCCGACACCCGCAAGAGAGTGCGTTTCGCCGACGCGCTGGGGCTGGAGCTGGCCGCCGTGCGCCGCTTCCGCCCCGGGGAGCTGCCCCGGGTGCCCCGCCACGTGCAGGTGCAGCTACAGAGGGACGCTCTCCGCCACTTCGCGCCGTGCCAGCCGCGCGCCCGCAGCCTCCAGGTAGGCGGCCGGGGCACGCCCCCTCCCCCGACCCTCTCCTAGTCGCGGCGGCGGGCGTGTGGGAGTGGATTTGTCAAGGAGCACCCACCCGCCCCCAACCCTGGGCTTGCGCCTGCTCATCCCTACTGGGGTCCATTCGCGACTGACTCTAGGCCTCGCTTCACCCGGGCCCCCCTCTCTGCCGGCTTGGACGTCGGGTCGGTCTCTGATTGGTGCAGTGCCTCGCTCTGACCCCGCCCCGCCCCTCCTTCTTTTCCCAGGAGGCGCGCGCAGCCCTGGAGCCGGCCTGCGAGCCGGGCTTCGCCGCCCGCTTGCAGGCGCAGCGCATCTGCCTGGAGCGCGCCGAGGCGGGCCCGCTGGGCGTGGCCGGGAGCGCGCGCGTGCTGGACCTGGCCTACGAGAAGCGCGTGAGCGTGCGCTGGAGCGCCGACGGCTGGCGGAGCCAACGCGAGGCGCCCGCCGCCTACGCCGGCCCGGCCCCGCCCCCGCCGCGCGCCGACCGCTTCGCCTTCCGCCTTCCCGCGCCGCCCATTGGGGGCGCCCTGCTCTTCGCCCTGCGCTACCGTGTGACGGGTCACGAGTTCTGGGACAACAACGGCGGCCGTGACTATGCTCTACGTGGGCCCGAGCACCCGGGCAGTGGCGGAGCCCCGGAGCCCCAGGGCTGGATCCACTTTATCTAAGACGAGGCACCTGCAGCCCATGGCAGAAAAAACTGAAGGCACCCGTGGGTGGGAGGAATGGGAGAAACCAAGACTGGCGGGGAGCCGTCCCAGGGAGTCAGGTGGGGGAGGCGAGAAAGGAGGGTGGGAGAAATCAACGAAGCTCGGGGGACTTGTAGTGGAAAATGCTGGCCGGGTGTGCCAAGAAGGAACCCCAGGCCTAAGAGAAAGGACGGGAAAGGGCGCTGGAGGGATTAGAAGAAAACAGAAGAATGGCCTTATCTTCGTTGAGTGGGCACTGGGGAAAAGTGGTGTCCCCGCACGTGTGGGTAGTCAATGGTTAAGGAATGTTTAGGGATTGAGGAGGCATTATGAATTGAGATATGGTGTGTGAAGTAGTCCTCCCCAGCTGAAGTCGTTTAGATGACTGGCTCGTTCCCTCTTACCTGCCTTTGCCACCTCAGGTTCCTCAGTCCTGTCCATCCTAGCTTTTTCTCAGCCATAATTGCCTTGCTTAATCCCAGGAACTTGGCCATTGCTCCTTGGACCCTGGCATTATGACAGAATTCCCCTGTCACTCCCTACAGTTTCTGGCTTGTCTTTGTGGACTGTCTGGAGAATGATGATAGGTAGTTAGAACTCCTTCCTGCAGCCTTCAGACAGCATGAGGGATTATAATGGAGGCAAAAGTAACTCCAGATGATGTTACACTTGGGGGCTTCTAGAAAAATGCCAGCCTTACCTTTCTGGGTGCCTTTTAATAACTTCTAAGCACTTTATGGGCTGTGTTTGTCAAGGGATGGTGAATCATGAGAATCACTATTCTGATTCTGCTTCAGAAGGAAAGGAAATAAGTGACTAGCTCTACAACTTTTCTTTTTTCCTCCTGTGTGCTGGGGATTGAACCCAGGGGCATTCTACCTCCAAGCCACACCCCCAACCCTATTTTATTTTTTTTACTTGGAAACAGGATCTCACTAAGTTGCTGACAGCATCATTAAGTTACTGAGGCTGTCCTTGAACCTATGATCCTCCTGTGGCAGCCTCCCAAGTACTGGCATTACAGGCCTGCGCCACCACTCCCAGCTAGCTATACAACTTTGAGCAAGTTACTCAACTTTGGGCCTTGGTTTCCTCCTTGGAAATTTTGATTTATTTATTTACTATTACTATTTATTTACTTATTTTTGTGATACTGGAGATTGAATCCACAGGTACTCTACCACTGAGCTACATCCCCAGCCCATTTTACTCTTTATTTTGGAACAGGGTCCCACTAAGTTGCCTAGGCTAGCCTCAAACTTGCCATGCTCCTGCCTCCACCTCCTCAGTTGCTGGAATTACAGGTGTGTGTCACTACACCTGGCAGGATTAGGTGACCTCTTGTTTGACATTTTATGTCTATAATTTGCACCGTGTAGATTAGAAGCCACATTCTCCTACCTTGTTCTTCAGTTCATAATGCACATATCCCTGAGCACATGGTTGGTGCTGAGCACGAGTCCTCCAGTTTTGGACACATATGTTCCAGAGCCCAGGAAAAGCATCTCACATCCACCCTGCAGCCTCAGGGGATTCCAGAGCCTCTTCCAAACCACAGCTCATCTTCTCTCCCTTGCCTTTTTTTTTTTTTTTTTTTTTTTTTTTCTGTACTGGGGATGGAACTACTCAGGGGCATTCTACCTCCGAGCCATACCCCCAGTCCTATTTTTTATTCTTTATTTAGAAACAGGGTCTCACTAAGTTGCGGAGGGCCTCACTAGGTAGCTGAGGCTGGCCACGAACCTGGATCCTCTGATCTCAGCCTCCCAAATGCTGGGATTACAAGTGTGTACCACCATGCCCGGCTTCTCCCTTGCTTTTTGATCTTGCCTCCACAGACTTCTATCCTGGGTTCTCTGCGACAGCTTTAGGGAAGTAGATCTGAGTTGGGGGAAAATGATGCTTGGGAGCCCCATAAAGAAAGGAGACAATTGGGAATCTCTTGAGGATAAAAAAATTAAGGGCATAAGAAAGGACAAACATATCAAGAATGAGAGCAACTTGAGGCCTGGTGAATTGGCGCATACCTGTAATTCCTGTACTTGGGGAGGCTGCGACAGGAGGATCTGGGGTTCAAGGTCAGTTTCAGCAACTTAGCCTGTTTCAAAAGAAAAAGGGCTGGGGGATGTAGCTAGGAGGCAGAATGACCCTGGGTTCAATCCTCAGTGCCAAAAAAAAAAAAAAAAAAAGCAACTTGAAAATTAAATGCACCAGAAGATGGCAGTCTGATCCATATGTTGAGCCAGTGAAATGGGAAAGCTGTACTCCTCTATCCATTCATATTCATGCTTCTCCTCCCAGTTAACATGGAAGTCATTTCTTTGCTGATTGCTTGTTTTTCTTTTCTTATACCCTCTACCTAACCTCTTTGTTTTTCTTTCTTTCCTTGTCCTTCCCTCCTCATTTTTCTTTGAACATATAGGGTATTTTCCTTTATTTTCTCCTTTTCTCTCTATATCCTGTTGATCTCTGCTACTGCTTCTCCCTCCATAGGGGTGGAGAACCTACCTACTTCTTTTTCTCCGAGACTATGGTTGGTCCACCTTCCTCCCTTAGGCTCCTTGACAGTCTTCTAAAGGGAAAAGAAGCAGTTCCTGATATTACAGATGAACATGTTGCTTCCAGGTAATCAGCTCCCCAAACCCTTTTCTGTTACTAATTCCTCAAAAGAAAAAAGAAAAATTTCTGGATCCCCTTCTTCCCTGACACTAAATGAAGGGGTCTGATTACCATGCCCTCCTGTCCTTTGAGGAAAGAGCTGAAAGAAAGGATTCCTGGGTCATTGTTCAATTGCCCCCCACCCTTTGTACTGGGGATTGAACCTAGGGGCATTATACCTCCCAAGCTACATTCCCAGCCTGTTTTTTGTTTGTTTGTTTGTTTGTGGTAATGGGGATTGAACCCAGGGGCATTCTACCTCTGAGCTACACCCCCAGCCCTATTTTTTATTCTTTATTTTGAAACAGGGTCTCACTAAGTTGCGGAGGGCCTCACTAAGTAGCTGAGGCTGGCCGCAAACCCGGATCCTCCAGTCTCAGCCTCTCAAGTACTGGGATTACAAGCGTGTTTTATTTTGAATGTTCTTTCCAGGTTGCTGAGAGTATCACAACATTGCTGTGATCCTCCTGTCTCAGCTTTCCAACTACTGGGATTATAGGCATGTGCCACCACACCCGGCTCAAGTATCCATTTAAATATCATCTTCATCTTGTGAAGAAAACAAAGAATTTTGTGGGACTTGTCAGAGCAGGGTTCAGCAAAATGAAGAGAGAAACTATTGAAAGCCACCAAATAATGCACTGTTTAGTCATTAATGAGGAACCCAGGGAGTCTGGGTCAAGGTTCAGTGTGCAATGTCTTACCTAATGTGTATGTGCTACTGTTGTGTCATATTAACAGTAGTAATAGCTTACATTTACTTAACATGTATCTGCTAAAATCTGTTTTGCATGCATGCTCAAAAGAGTCTTATGAGTTGAGTATTATCATTGTCCCTGCTTTAGAGATAAGTCCCAGAGAAATTCAGTAGTTTGTTCAAGATTACACAGCTAGTAAGTGGCAGAGTAAGTGAATTGTGAACCTAGGATTCTGCAGAGCCTATGTGCATAGCCACGATATTACATTTTTGTTTCTTTAACAAAAACAAACAAAAAAAAAACTTGCTGTATGTCATCTCTTAATAGGAAAAGACTAGTCTTGCCTTCCTATCCTCCCAGTCCCCTGAACTGGCTTGGAGAAGGCAAAGCTCCAAGGGCCCCAGGCTTCCATCTGTTCCTCCCAGGAGCTTGCTGCTATCTCCTGTGCCAGTGTCCCAACTCCAGAGGATCAGCAAGGGAACACCCCACCTGGCTGCTAGAGAGAACTTGAAAACTACTCCAGCCTTTCCATATATTGGGATACTCCTGGCTCGCTCCAGCACTTCATACCTGTTGGTGTGTCACCTCTTTCCTCCCTTCTATCCTTGTATAGGCAAATTGCCAGGTGTTTCCACTAGAAAGGTACATGTCCAGGACAGCGGCTATTTGGTTTGCTTAGGCCCTCACTGCGAGCCCTAGTATTATTGAGTGGAAAATGTAAACTCTGACTTGGAAAAGGGAACTAAGGATAATCCTGTTCCCTGAGCTCTTTTTCTTTAAGTACCATGGCTCACTCACAGCCCTATTCTTTTTTTTTTTTTTTTTGCGGTACTGGGGATTGAACTCAGGGGCATTCTACTGCTGAGCTACACCCCCAGCCCTATTTTTTATTCTTTATTTTGAAACAGGGTCGCACTAAGTTGCGGAATGCCTCACTAAGTAGCTGAGGCTGGCCGAGAACCCGGATCCTCCGGTCTCAGCCTCCCGAATGCTGGGATTACAAGCATGCGCCACCATGCCTGGCAGACCTATTCTTTTTCATAGAATACTATGTGAGTCTTCTGGTTCTTCCCATGTTGTGCTGCACAAGGCTTGGGAATATTGGGAATAAGCTGACAGTTTCCCCCATTGTTGCCCCAAGGCTGGGCCTAGGCTGAGCCTCCTTGCACACACACATAATGGGTACCTCACTTTTGTTTTTTTTTTTGTTTTTTTGTTTTTTTTTCGGTACTGGGGGTTGAACTCAGGGGCATTCTACCTCCGAGCTATACCCCCAGCCCTATTTTTTATTCTTTATTTTGAAACCGAGTCTCACTAAGTTGCGGAGTGTCTCACTAGGTAGCTGAGGCTGGCCGCGAACCCGGATCCTCCAGTCTCAGCCTCCCGAATGCTGGGATTACTAGCGTGCACCACTACGCCCGGCTGGTACCTCACTTTTGAACCTGGACTTAATACAACTGTCAATGCCACCAAGTCTTGTTAAATAGGGGGAAAAAACTAGTATCTCTTTTGAGTAGCTTTTGTGTGCCTGGTCCTTCTTTTTTTCTTTTAATTTGTTACAGAGATACTGTACCTCCAAGCTACATCACCAGTCCTTTTTATGTTTTGAAACAGGGTCTTACTAGGTTGCTGAGAGTCTCACTAAATTGCTGAAGCTGGTCTCAAATTTGTGAACCTCCTGTCTCAGGTACCCAAGTACTGGTAGTGACAGGTGTGCTCCACTATGCCTGGCTTATATCTTAAATCTTGAAACAGTGTCTTGCTAAATTGCCGAGGCTGACCTCAAACCTGCAACCCTCCTATCTCAGCCTCCCAAGGACTGAGATTACAGGCATGTACCAGTGTGCCTGGCATGCCTGGTCTTTTTGAGATTCTCTGGAAAGATTTCCATACAGATAGCTTTGGTGTGCATTCTTTCCTCCAGGATGTGATCACTGAGATTTTCCCTACCCCCTAGCTTTTCCTCACTTTGGGCCAAGGCAGTACAGCAGTATCATAAAGCCCATCATCTGCAGAGCAACTGACATTAGGCAGTATGCCCTTTCCATCTTACACTTCTCTTTCCAAACTCATTTACATTTCTTACAGCCCCAGTAAGCAAAGAAAGGTAGACCAAGACAGACCTGCAACCACTGGCTTCTCCCAGCTGGTTCAGTCCAGTCTGACATAAGAAGCTCAAGGAGCTTGGCCAAACCTTTAGGGTCCTGTGATGTGTTACGCATTAGGCATTGTGGTGGAGACTGTGCTAGAAGCCAATGAGCATGTGAATGTGAGCCGTTTGGGGGATAACACTGCAGCCATGGACTGGGTGCTGTAAGAGAACACTACTGTGGTCAGGGGCATGGTCCTTGAGACACCCTAATGGGGGGACTCCCCCTTTCCTCTCGTCCACATCTCAGAAGTTGTTCTATAGCCTTCCTCCTGTTCCTTTGTTTCTCTTTATGAATGTAAGCTCTAACACAATAAACCCTAACTTCAGCTTCTGTTTTTTGTGGGACTGGGGATTGAACCCAAGGACATTCTATCTCCTAGCTACACCCCCAGCCCTATTTTTTAATTTTTATTTTGAAACAGGGCCTCACTAAGTCGATGGGAGTCTCACTACTTGCCGAGGCTGTCCTTGTACCTGCGATCCACCTGTCTCAGCCTTCCAAGTACTGGGATTATGAACGTATGTCACCACGCCCATCTTAGCTCGTCTGTTTCTCTGGAGCTCTAGACCCTTGTCATTTGCATAAGTCTTAATATCAGTGACCTGAAAGTCTTGTCCAGAGATCATTAGGTCCAGGTCCAGAAATGAGAATTGATCTACCAGGGTCAGATAATTTGTTACTGTGGCTGAAGATTAGCTTAAACCCAGGTCTTCTAACCACATTCCATTACCAGGTTGAGAAACAGGTCTCTACCCAGACCCATGATTTTTCATGGCAAGGGATAAGATAAAAAATGTTTTAATTTTTTGTTACTAGTTTCATACCCTTCCTCTCACTGGCATAAAGAGAAACAAAGCCTTTGTTTTCAGCCTTGGACCTTCTTACAGTGTTGCTATAGAGCACTGACCTTGAGAATGAATAATCCACCTACTGAATAGCTAACCTGGGGATGGAATGAAAGTTTGCTATGTGAATCCCCCCTAGAACCACTGTTCTCACCAAGCCCTCCCAGATCCTCCCCAACCCCTTCACAGTGCAGCCCTGTGCACTGGGCCCCAAGCCTACTAGTATTGGGCCTCACTTCAATTTCCTTATGCAGCTGCCCTCCTTTCTGGATACAAAACCTCATATTTGAAGTAAAGCTGAGATATGAAAAAATATATTCAGAAGTATTCGTTTTGTACTGAGAGTGGCAGACCCAATGCAAGATTCCTTTCTGAACCTCCCAATAGACACACATTGCTTGCTCATTTCATTCTTTAAAGTCCTATAACCAGCCAGGCGTGGTGGCGCACGCTTGTAATCCCAGCATTCGGGAGGCTGAGACTGGAGGATCCGGGTTCGAGGCCAGCCTCAGCTACCTAAGTGAGGTACTCCGCAACTTAGACTCGGTTTCAAAATAAAGAATAAAAAAAAAAAAAATAGGGCTGGGGGTGTAGCTCAGAGGTAGAATGCTCCTGAGTTCCATCCCCAGTACCGCAAAAGAAAAAAAAAAAAAAAAGTCCTATAACCTTTCTGGAGTCTTCTGACTATGCAAAAATTGGATGAGAAGGAGATAATGGGCAAGTTGGGAAGCCCTGGTTGGTATAACAGAGCTGGGCGTGATGGCACACATCTGTAATCCCAGTACTTGTGAAGCTGAGACAAGAGGATCACAGGTTTGAGACCAGCCCCAGCAACTTAGCAAGACTCTCAGCAAGCTAAGGAGACCCTGTTTCAAAGCAAAAAATAAGAGGCTTGGGGTGTATCTCAGGTAGAATGCCCCTGGGCTCAATCCTCAGAAACAACCCACTCCCCAACACACACACACACAAACCTCAACAGGATTCCACCATTTGAGGTAATGAGAAATTTACTAGGGCCCAGCTCTTTTTTTTTTTGGGCACTGGGGATTGAACTCAGCATTCTACCTTCAAGCTATACCCCCAGCCCTATTTTTTATTCTTTATTTTGAAACCGAGTCTCACTAACTTGTGGAGTGCCTCACTAGGTAGCTGAGGCTGGCCGAGAACCTGGATCCTCCAGGCTCAGCCTCCCAAATGCTGGTATTACAAGTGTGTGCCACCATGCCCAGCTGGCCCAGCTGTTTAGTTCCGTGCCACTCAACACCAACTGCTGGTGCAGTTAAAGAAAACAGCTTGGAGAAAGCCCTGTTTCCTTATAGATGGGTTATTTCTTCCCTGGAGGACCATCTGAGTTACATTCTGCTCCTTAATCACCAGAAAGGAAGAGTAAAGTCCTTTGCTTATCAGGGCAACTCTAAAAGGATAAGAAATATGATGGAGAAGAAAAGCCCAAGACCTCTCTGACCCAGAATGAAGTGAAATAGTAAAGGAAAAGAATCCTTGAAAAAAGGATCAAGTTCTAACAGGATTGACTCCCATATCACCTGAATGATGAAAAAATCCAATTACCCACAATGTAATGAGACAATTTTAATAGGGAAGCCCTAGCTGGAGCATCATCATATGCCTCCTCATTGCATCATAATGGCTAAGTTGTGATGTCACTACAGAGCAACCACTCTTCAGTGTTTGTTGTGAAACTGACATGCTGAAGGGAAGAGTCAGCATGAGAAGCAGACACCCAAGGAGAGGTAAGTCGGGGTTGTCCATGGGTTCTCTCCAGGGCTTACTGCAGATGCTCTTTGGCTCTTACCTCTCTCCAGATGCCTCACATCCTAACTTGGTAGTAATTTTGTCCAAACTCTTATTTCATAAACACATTTAAAGCAGCTCTTGCCATCCCAGATCCATCCAAAATTCTCAGTTCTTGCTGTTCTTACTAGTCAGCCCTCCAGCTCCAACACTGGTATTTCCTAGGAGACAACACAGAAGACTGGAGCAGGCTTCCCCAGAATGGGACAGAAACTCATATCCATTTGGTTTGTCCCAGGGGTAGTGTTAGAAAATACAGAGATGAGCCGGGTGTGGTGGTGCACGCTTGTAATCCCAGCATTTGGGAGGCTGAGACTGGAGGATCCGGGTTCGCGGCCAGCCTCAGCTACCTAGTGAGGCACTCTGCAACTTAGTGAGACCCTGTTTCAAAATAAAGAATAAAAAATAGGGCTGGGGGTGTAGCTCAGAGGTAGAATGCCCCTGAGTTCAATCTCCAGTACCGCAAAAAAAAGAAAAGAAAATATAGAGATAAGCCAGGCATAGTGGCACAGGCTAGTAATCCCAGTACTTGGGAGGCTGAGACCAGAGGATCCTGGTTTACGGTCAGCCTCGGCTACTTTGTGAGGCTCTCTGCAACTTAGTGAGACCCTGTTTCAAAATAAAGAATAAAAAATAGGGCTGGGGCTGGAGCCCCTGGGTTCCATCCCCAGCACCACACACACACACACACACAAAGGGGGGGTGAGGATAAAAAGGACACATGGGCCAGGCATGGTGATGCACACTTGTTATCTCAGTATTTGGGAGGCTGAGACCAGAGGATTACAGGTTTGTGGTCAGTTTCGGCTACTTAGTGAGGCCCTCCACAACTTAGTGAGACTCTGTTTCAAAATAATTAAAAACTAGAATGCCCTTGGGTTCAGTCCCTAGTACCGCAAAAAAAAAAAAAAAAATGACATGGCTCAACAGATCAGAACAAGCTTTATTTGAAGTAAAGCCTGGGAGGGGGAACTGACTGGGGAAAGAGACCACAAGAGTCAGAAAAGCCCCCTTCCTTACAGACTAGGGGCTATTTATGGGGCGTTGGGAGGGAGAACAAAGTAGTTGTGTATTCCTCTGACACCGGGTCAGGACAGGTAAATTTATGGGACTGGGGGCATGAGGATGGTTAGAGGCTTTTTCCCACCCTTCCTGGTGGAGTCCTTTGTTCTCAGTCTCCTCTGGCCAGGTCTCACAGTCAGACCTCACAGTGCCCACAGGTAGATCCAAGAGAAAGTAAATACAAAGTTGAAATACAAAATTGGGCACAAAAGTACATATATTTAGAATTGAGAAAAGATAACAAATTAGAATTTCTAAACAGCTGACAAAAATGATTTACTTGGTAAACATTTTTTTGTGTGTGTGTGTGTGTGGTACTGGGAATTGAACCCAGGGACATTCCACCTCCAAGTTACACCCCTAGAGCATTTTTATTTCTTATTTGGAAACCAAGTCTCACTGGGTGCCTGAGAGCCTCACTAAATTGCTGAGTTTGCCCTCTAACTTGTGATCCTCCTGTCTCATCCTCCCGAGTACCAGGATTACAAG
>PVLC010043758.1:0-12398 GCA_004027655.1 Graphiurus murinus
GAAAAATCAGTCCTTAAATTCATTTGGAACAACAAAAAGCCTAGGATAGCCAAAGTAGTTCTTAGTAACAAGAACCATGCAGGAGGTATCACAATACCTGACTTCAAACTTTACTACAAAGCCACAGTAATAAAAACAGCATGGTATTGGCACAGAAACAGACACACAGACCAATGGAGCAGAATAGAAGATCCAGAAATAGACCCACGTGCTTACAGTCAACTGATTTTTGACAAAGGAGCCAAACATACACTGGAAAAAAGATAGCCTCTTTAACAAATGGTGTTGGCAAAACTGGTTAACCATATGCAGGAAAATGGAAATAAATCCCACTTTCTCACCCTGCACAAGAGTCAATTCCAGGTGGATCAGAGACCTGGAAGTCAGGCCAGAGACCTTGCAGCTACTTGAAGAGGGCATAGGCCCAACACTTCAACACATAAGCACAGGTCAAAACTTTCTCAACAAGACCTCAAAAGCACAAGCAACTCAAAGGAAGATCAATATGTGGGATTGCATTAAACTAAAGAGCTTCTGTGCAGCAAAGGAAACTATCAAGAACCTCAACAGAGAACCCACAGAGTGGGGGAAAATCTTTGCCAGCTACTCATCTGACAGAGGACTTATATCTAGGATATACAGAGAACTCAAGAAACTCACAGCTAAGAAAACAAATAACACAATCAAAAAAATGGGAAAAGGATCTAAATAGACACTTCACAAAAGAAGATATGCAAATGGCCAATAAATGTATGAGGAAATGTTCAACATCATTAGCAATCAGAGAGATGCAAATCAAAACTACCTTGAGATTTCACCTAACTCAAATCAGAATGGCAACTATCAAGAACACAAACAACAACAAATGCTGGCGAGGGTGTGGAGAAGTGGGAACCCTAATACACTGTTGGTGGGATTGCAAATTGGTGCAACCACTTTGGAAAACAGTATGGAGGATCCTCCTCTCTGTTGAGGTTGATAGTTTCCTTTGCTGCACAGAAGCTCTTCAGTTTAATGCAATCCCATGTATTGATCTTCCTTTGAGTTGCTTGTACTTTTGGGGTCTTGTTGAGAAGGATTCTTCTATTTTTTCATGTATACATTTATTACTATAAACTTTCCTCTCAGTATTACTTTTGTTGTAATCCAAGATGTTGACATGTTGTGATTTCCATTTGTTTCTAGAATTTTTACTAGACATTTTTACTTTTAATGTCTTCGCTTACCCATTGAAGACCTTGGCTTTGCATACCTTATACTCAAGAAAAATGAGACACCCTCGTGTAACAGAGTCCATCAGCCGCCTGACACAACTCCATTTCCCTCTCCTCTGCAAGTAAAGACTGGATTTTGTTCCAGTGCCTACTTCTTCCCCAATAGAACTGTAGTAAATTCTGACTTAGGTCAATCAGAATAACGTCACTCCCTTTGTAGTAATTAGTTTAGAAGACGAATGTGATCTGGTTCTGTCTACTAATAGGTGAGTCCTCTGAGAAAGTTTCCTAAGTGACAAGAGAAAGCTGCACAGGGAGATGTAGACCCGGTTCTGCTGGAGAGTGTTGAGTCTGTATGTGATAGATCTGGGCAGCCATCATGGGCCCATGAGCGACAAGGACATCCAAGGACAAGCTGACCTGCTGAGGATGACTGAGCAGAAAGACAGAAGGAAGCTGTGTCTTTGGTCAGTCATGGAGCCACTGAATGAACCAAACCTGGACCTGCTGACTGTGATCTGGTTGTTTTATAAAACCATAGTTCATAGCCTTTTTCTCTTACTTATAGCCATAGCATCCTAAATGAAACCCATTGATGGACATGTAATGAAACTCAGCTGACCAAAATATGCTGACAATGCCTGCAAGGGACGTTGGAAAATTCCAAGCCAGGCATGGTGGTGCATGCTTGTAATCCCAGTTCTTGGGAGGCTGAGACTGGAGGATCGCAGGTTCGCAGCCAGTCTCAGCTATTAGTGAGGTCCTCTGGAACTTAGTGAGACCCTGTTTAAAAAATAAAGAATTAAAAATAGGGACTGGGGGTGTAGCTCAGAGGTAGAATGCCCCTGGGTTCCATCCTCAGTACCAAAAAAAAAAAAAAAAAAGAAAAGAAAAGAAAATTCCTGAAGCCTTATGTATATTGATTTTTTAAATTTTTCCTAGTCACAGAAGGGAGGAGGAAACAAAACCAAAAGTTATAGACAAACACGAAGGAAATAAAAAGTTTCTATTTCCTCATTGTCAGAAATAAGCACTGTCAACATTTTGAAGTACATCCTTCTGGTATTCTTTTACTGGCTCTGCCTCCTTATATATGAAAATTATAAAATAGTAAAATAGGATAGCAATTAAATTAGCTAGTTTCTTCTTTTTCTCCCTCCTCCTCCTCTTCCTCTTCCTCTTCCTCCTCCTCTTCTTCTCTCTCTCATCAAATAGCTGTTGTTGATAATGTGTTTTCTGGCAGTTGCGTGCATTTTGGAGAACTGCTCCGACAATTTTCTTTCGCACACCCTGCCCTCCTATTGGGAGTGATGGTCACTTCACCTGTCACATCTCTGGCTGCCTGGAGTCTGAATAAACAGTCATGACCAGATATTGCCATGAGCCTGTGTTTCTCAAAATATGGTTTCTCTAGTTACCTCCACAAAAATTGCCTGAAGAACACCTTAAAATGCAGATTCCAGGGCCCAGTACAGCCACATTACCTGTGGGCGGGGCTAGGGAGTGGGCGACTCTGAGTCAACCCCCCCCCCCAGGTAATTACAAGGCACTTGAAGTGTAAGAACTACTGTTGTAGTCTTTGTGGTTTTTGTTTGTTTGTTTTGTTTTGTTTTAGTGTGTGTGTGGTACTAAGGATTGAACCCAGGGGCATTCTACCTCCGAGCTACATCCCCAGTCCTATTTTTTTTTCTTTGTGGTACTGGAGATGGAACCCAGGGGCGTTCTACCTCCAAGCTATACCCTCAGCCCTATTTTATTCTTTATTTTGAAACAAGGTCTTACTAAGTTGTGGAGGGCCTCACAAGTTGCTGAGGCTAGCCACAAACCTATGATCCTCCTGTCTCAGTCTCCCAAGTACTGAGATTACAAGTGTGCACCACCACACCTGGCCCCAGCCCTATTTTTTAATTTTAATTTTAATTATTTACTTATTTTTTATTTTTTAGGTACTGGGGATGGACCTCAGGGGCATTCTACCTCCGAGCTATACCCCCAGCCCTATTTTTTATTCTTTATTTTGAAACCAGGTCTCGCTAGATTGCGGAGTGCCTCACTAGGTAGCTGAGGCTGGCCGCGAACCCGGATCTTCTGGTCTCAGCCTCCCAAATGCTGGGATTACAAGCGTGCGCCACCACGCCTGGCTAATTTTTATTTTGAAACACGGTCTCCCTATGTTGATGAGAGTCTCACCACTTGCTGAGGCTGTCCACAAACCGGTGATCCTTCTGTCTCAGCCTCCCAAGTACTGGCATTACAAGTGTGCACCACCATGCCTGGCTCTGTTGTAACCTTTGACCTCTTAGACCAGATGGCATCTTGCTGCTCAGGTCTGGAGTTGGGGCGCCCCTTTCCTGCCCGTCTTGGGCGGTTAGGCCTTATGTCAGCTGCTCCTTCTCCTAGCTGGTGCTAGTCTTTTCCATTTCCATCGACAAGGGTGCCATGCCCCAGAGAATCTGGAGCCACTGAACTCTTCTAGTATCAGAATCCTAATTAATAACTCCTTCCTGCTTCCCTGTAACTTCTGTCTGTAAGCCCCAGCTGTGGCCTCTAGAAGCAGTAAGCAAGAGCCAAATCCAGCCGGGCGTGGTGGTGCATGCTTGTAATCCCAGATCTGGGTTCACCGCCAGCCTCAACTACTTAGGCCCTCCGCAACTTAGTGAGCTCCTGTTTCAAAATAAAGAATAAAAAATAGGGCTGGGGGTGTAACTTGGAGGTAGAATGCCCCTGGACTCAATCCCCAGTACTACACACACACACACACACACACACACACACACACACACACACACACAAAGAGCCAAATCCCTTTCACACATTTCTTCTCTTTCCTTCCTTCTTTCCATTATTGATTCAGTAGAAAGCATTGAGCTCCTGCCCTGCCCTGCGCTCTGTGCCAGAGGTGAGACGTGCTGGTGAAGGAGACCCTCCCAGGGCGCACTCCCACCCATCCCTCAGGGCGCAGCTTGTGTGACTCTCCTGGAGACCTTGCTGGGTGGCCCTCACCCCACATCACCCGCAGCATTATTCACTCCCTCGGCACCGCTCATGTTTCTTTATTTGTTTTGCCTTTCTCCTTGAAGGATATTTTTGCTGGATATAGAATCCCGTTTTTCCTTTCAACGCTTTAAAAATATTGTTACGTCGTTTTTTTGTCCCTCATTGCTTCTGACAAGTCATGGATTGTCTAAACCTCATGTAATGTGACAGTTTGCAATAGTAACTTATATAGGTATATATATAATGTGTGTGTGTGTGTGTGTGTGTGTGTGTGTGTGTGTGTGTGTTGTGCTAGTCCTGAAACTCCTCTGTAGGTCTTTATTTCCAAAATAAAAGCTACCAAAACATAAAGCCATATTGTGGCACAGTCAAGTCATAGTTCATAAATTTCCACCTTCATTTCCGAAAAATGCCTCCTTCTACATATGTATTTGCATAGATATGAGAGAATGTTCTTTTTTCTTGTTTTGTAGTACTGGGGATTGAACTCGGGAGCTTTCTATCTCTGAGCTACACCTCCAGTCCTATTTTATTTTGAAACAGAGTCTAAGTTGCAGAGGCTCACTAAGTAGCTGAGGCTGGCTGCCAACCTGCGATCCTCCCTTCTCAGCCTCAAGTACTGGGATTACAAGCGTGCGCCTGGCTTTTTTGAAATACACATTATATTAGTGTTACTTGTTGCCATGCTACTGTGCAATAGAATGCCAGAACTCGTTTCTCCTATCTAATGTAATGTAGAACCCACTGGCCACCCTTTCCCACCTCCCGCTCCCTCCTCTCTAGCCCTTGGCACCCACTGGTGCACTCTCGGCTTTGCTCAGATTCCACATATGAGTGAGATCATGTAGTATTTGTCTTGCTGTGCTGGCTTATTTCACTTAATAGACTGACTGCCGGTTCCATCCATGTTGTCATAAATAAGAGGATTTCATCCTTTCCGATGGCTGAACAGTATTCCAGTGTGTCTATGTGCCAGTTTCTTTGCTCATTAACTGGTGGGCGCTTGGGTTGTTTCCATTTCTTGGCTGTTGTGAGTAGTGTTTCAATAAACATGGAGGTGCAGATGTCTCTCTGACATCCTGATTTCATTCCTTTGGATATATACCCAGTAGCGAGATTGCTGGATCTGATGGTAGTTCTATTTTTAATTTTTTGATAAACTGTCATACTGTTTTGCATAATGGCTATATTAGTTTACATCCCTAGCAACAGTGAGTAAGGGTTCCCTTTACTCCACAACCTCTTTGGAACTTGTACATTTGGTCTTTTTTTTTTTTTTTTTTTTTTTTTTTTTGGTACTGGGGATTGAACTCAGGGGCATTCTACCTCCGAGCTATACCCCCAGCCCTATTTTTTATTCTTTATTTTGAAACAGGGTCTCACTAAGTTGCAAAGTGCCTCACTAGGTAGCTGAGGCTGGCCGTGAACCCGGATCCTCCAGTCTCAGCCTCCCAAATGCTGGGATTACAAGCGTGCAACACCATACCCAGCTACATTTGGTCTTTTTGATAATAGCCATCCTAACTGGAGTGGGGTTTATTTAACTGAAGTTTTAATTTGCATTTCCCTGATGAGTAGTGATGTTGAACATTTTCATATATCTGTGGGCCATTTGTGTGTCTGCTTTTGAGAAATGTCTATTTAGGTCTTTGGTCTTTTTTTTTTTTTTTTTTTTTTTTTTTTTTTTTTTTTTTTTTTTTTTTTTTTTTTTTTTTTTCCTTTTAGCAGTATTAGGGATTGAACCCAGGGGCATCCTACCTCTGAGCTACACTCCCACACCCCCAGTCCTATTTTATTTTTTATTTTGAGACAGTATCTTGCTGTGTTGCTGAGGCTGGCCTTGAACCTGTGATCTTACTGTCTCAACCTCCCAAGTACTGGGATTATGGGTGTGAGCCACCATGCCTAGCTTTTATGGCCCATTTTAATGAGATGATGATGATGATGATTTTGCTATTGAGTTGAGTTCCTTTTATAGATTTAACCCCTTGTCAGATGTTTAGTTTGCAAATATTTTTGCCCATTCTGTAAGCCACCTCTTCACTCTGTTGATTGTTTTCTTTGCTGTACAGAAGCTTTTTTTTTTTTTTTTTGTGGCATTGGGGATTGAAACCAGGGGCATTCTACCTCTGAGCTACAACCCTGGCCCCATTTTTTATTCTTTATTTTGGAACAGGGTTTCACTAAGTTGCAGAGGGCATCACTAAGTAGCTGAGGCTGGCTGTGAACCTGCGATCCTCCAGTCTCAGCCTCTCAAGTACTGAGATTACAAGCGTGTACCACCAGGCCCGGCTCAGAAGCTTTTTTGATGGAATCCCATTTTGTCTATTTTTGCTTTTGTTTCTTGTACTTTTGGTATCCTAAAAAAAAAAAAAAAAGTCAAGAGTGGTGATACACTACTGTAATCCCAGCTCTTGGAAGGCTGAGACAGGAGGATCACAGGTTCAAGGACAGCCTCAACAAATAGTGAGACTCTCATCAGTCCAGTGAGACCTTGTTTCAAAATAAAAAATAAAGAAATAGGGTTGGGGGTGTAGCTTGGAGGTAGAATGCTCCTGGGTTTAATCCCTAGTACCAAAAAAAAAAAAAAAATCCTTTTAAACTTGAGTTTGCATCTAAATCACCAAGAAGATGTGTTAAAGCAAAATTCTAGGGCTCCGTCCAGTTTCTAATTCTATATCTTTGGGGTGGGGATCAAGAATTCTCGTATCTAATCAGTTCTATGCTCTACCCAGAGTGTATAATTCTGTATCTTTGGGGTGGGGACCAAGAATTCTCAGATCTAATCAGTTCAAGGCTCTACCCAGAGTTTCTAATTCTGTAGCTTTGGGGTGGGGACCAAGAATTCTCAGATCTAATCAGTTCCCTGGTGGTGCTGCTTGCTCAGGGGCCACAGACCTCACTCCCAACCAGCTTGGACACGGTGCTCCCGGTCCTGATAAAGCATTTTGCTCCTTCCAAAATATCCCTGCAGCCAGCAGCCCACTCCATCTGCTTTTCCTCCAGTAGCAAGATGTCCAACAAATCCCCGAAGAAGCTAATGAGCGAGTCGGACCCCTCCTTTATTGTCTGTTTGAGGAGAGGCATCGAGGCTTGATAATGAGCCTTTGGTCCCTTTTCTGGTCTCTGTGGATTGTCATCCAATTGGCAAGGACCTTACTTTACAGTATCAGATGGAAAACCCAACCAAGTTACATTCTCCCTAGCAGCATGTATTGTACCCCACTAAATTGGGGGAGCAGTGGGTGATCTTTCTACTCTCTGAAACCCATTTATTTTCATATGATGGTGTCGGAGGACAGGGGAGGGTACATGTCCCACAGTATGCAAAGACCTGGAGTGTAATGGCCATTCTCCCATCCCACCAGCATTTATTCTTGTTGTTGTTATTATTATTATTATCATCATTCTGGGGATTCTACCTCTGAGATACACCCCCAGCTCTATTTTATTTTTTATTTTGAAACAGGGCCTCACTAAGTTGCTGAGGCTAGGCAGTCTGCGATCCTCCGTCTCAGCCTCCCAAGTACTGGGATTATAGGTGTGCACCACCACGCCCGGCCCCCAGCAGCATTTCGGGGTCACCTGCATAGACTCAGCCTGATTGGCGCACTCTCAGTGGGAGTGGGGGCATGGGGGAAGCAGAGAGACAGCGTCCAGGACCTGCTCAGGCTGCACCTGTGACGCAGCTACCCACTCGGCCCATAGTGAGGCTCACAGAATGTCAGCTGTGATTATTTGGGGAATAATTAAGAAGAGTGTTCTGTCCAGGTTTGGGATAGAATCCTCTTCCTGGATGTGATTCGGAGCCATTAGCATTCCCGATAAGTGCTTAAGCAATTTTCTGATAAACTTTAACAAGATTAAAAGCCTCTTTAGGGAAATCAACTACCCAAACACTCAGCTGATTATCAAACATCCTTTGTCGTGTATTCAGTTTAATAATGATTATTCAGGAGAACTGCACTTAACAAAAGGGAACTGTTGACTGGCTTTGTGGTTTGTGGCCAGCTTGAAACAAAACTCTGACTTGGGCTTATCACTAATTTATCTGAAAAAAAAGAAAAGAAAAGAAAAAAGGAAGTGAGCTGGGTGTGGTGGCACACGCTTGTAATCCCAGTACTTGGGAGGCTGAGACTGGAGGTTCTGGGTTTTCGGCCAGCCTCAGCTACTTTGTGAGGCCCTCCACAACTGAGGGAGAACCTGTTTCAAAATAGGTTAAAAAATAGGGCTGGTGCTGTATCCCAGAGGTAGAATGCCCCTGGGTTCAATTCCCAGTACCAAAAAAAAAAAAAAAAGTCCTTGTCGCTTGCCAGATATTATAGTAACTGCTTGCCAACTCTTTATAATGAATCGGGGCTATCATAGCTCTGTTTTGCTTCTAAGATGCACAGAGAGGTGAAGTGACTTGCCCAAGGTCACCCCGCCAGTAAGTGGTAGAGCCAGGGTTTGAACCCAGGCTATGGCTGCACTCTTCTGTCTTTGCCAAGCTGACTACAGCAGGAGGTGGAGAGGGGGTGGTCTCTGGGAGGGACAGGTGTCAGGCTGTGGGACTGCAGAGGAGGGAGAGGGTCCTCTCAGGTAGAGGGCTCGGGAAGGGGCCAGGAGGACCGAGATGGCCCATGCTGGACGGGGAGGCAGGGGTGGGCCGTGCAGTGAGCAGGGCTGTGGCAGAATAGAGGCTGTGGAGGTGCATCTGGTGGCCACAGAAGTGGACCCCAATCCTTTCGGTGGTACCGAGCCTGTCAACTCATACTGTGGACCCTGTCCGCTGCTGCTGGTTGGATGATGATGATGATGGTGGTGATTTAGTCCTATTTGATTTTTTTTTACGGTATTGGGGATTGAACATAGGGGTATTCTACCTCCGATCTACACCCCCCAGCTCTATTTTTTATTCTTTAGTTTGAAACAGGGTCTAACTAAGTTGCAGAGGGCCTAACTAAATAGGTAAGGCTGGCCGTGAACCTGTGATCCTCCTGTCTCAGCCTCCCAAGTACTGGGATTACAAGCGTGTACCACCATGCCCAGCCTTATTTTATTTTGAAACAGGGTCTTGATAAAAGTTGCTGAGGCTGGCTTCAAATCTGCGATCCTCCTGTCTCAGCCTCCCAAGTACTGGAATTATAGGCATGTGCCACCACACTCAGCTATTTTTTTTTTTCAGTGCTGGGGATTGAACCCAGGGGCATTCTACCTTTGAGCTACAACCCCAGCCCTGTTCTATTTTTTATTTTGAAACAAAGTCTCACTAAATTGTGGTGGTGGTGGTGGTGGTGGTGGGGTCACCTAGTAGCTGAGGCTGGCTTTGAATCTGCAATTCTCTTGTCTCAGCCTCCCAAGCACTGGGATTACAAGTGTGCACCACCATGACCAGCAAAAAAAAAAAAAAAAAAAAAAAACAACAACAAAAAACTTCTAACTTTTCACTTTTGCATACTTTCAGATTTTTAGAAAAGTTGCAAGAATAGTATAAAGAATTCTTGAATATCTATCACCAAGATTTCATATATGCACATACACATTTATCTACACAAATACTTTTATATACATATTTACACGTTTTCTCCTGAATTGCTTGCAAGTCAAACAGTCCTGCTGGCTCTTTATCCTCAAATACTTCAGTGTGGGGGGAGAGCAAAAAAGCCCATCTGTGCAGCCGAGGCGCCACACTGCTGAATGGTGGCCACCATTGAGCCAGCTCCCGGCGTGGGGTCTACTGACAAAGAAATATATAACGACCTTCTGCATTCCCAGCAACCAGAGGTGGAGTGAACGACTCCTGAACTCCTCGTCCTAGCCAGGATATATCGAGGCACCTTTGACAGAGACCGGAACCTGTGGTATGACCAGCTTAAGCCCGAGTGGGGTCATCCCAGCTCACCTCTCCCTACAGAGCCGGAGCAGCGACCAACTGCACTGCAGAGCTTGAATCAAAACTGCCTCAGAAGCAGCTTCTTGACAGAAGGAAAGAGAAGCAAAGCAGCAGAAAAATGAATAAAGCAACAGGGGCAGTTGGTCAGAACCCAGAGAGCAGACCAGGGAGAACGGGGGAGCCGGTGTCAGCCGCCATTTTGTCTTCCACCCACAGCAGCAGGGATCTACCCAACAGATCTGCAGAGGCCAAATCAGGTCTGTTCTTACAAACTTGCAGGGATTTTTGTTTTGTTTCTTGCTGTTGTTTTTTGTTTTGTTTTGTTTCTTTATTACTCTGTTTTCACTTTGCATTGCTTCGATTTATCTATGTTTGTTCGGAGGATTGGTTGCTTTGTTAGCTTTTGCTAGACCCTAGAAGTCAACACTTGAAACCCACCAAAGACACCAATAGAGCAGGCAGAAAAAGTACCAGAGTAATTACAACTCAGTACAAAACACCATTCACAGAGAGAAAATAAAAATAAGAAACCTATAAATTCAGAGAAAGCGTGCAAGAGCAGCAAAGTTATAAATTTAAGAACAGGGAAACCATGGGAAGGAGAAATACCAAAGAAACAATGAGTCAACACAACCCTACAACAACAGAACTAAATGACACTGAATGGCAGAGCTTACCAGAAGATCAATTCAGGTCTTTAATAATAGAAATGATACAAAACTTCCAGAAAGAATGCAGAGAGAGCTGCAAAGAAATAAAGGAACAAATAAACAAAGAATCTGACACCCTGAGCAGGAATCATAGAGAAGCCTTGAGGGAAGTGAAAGATGTGAAAGATGCAACAATAGAAGTGAAGGCATCAATACAAACTATAAACAATAGATTAGACCACATGGAAAACAGAATATCACTCCTAGAAGATGACCATTTCAAAAATGAATCCATTATACATAATCTAGAAAAAAAAATTCGACAGTATGAATCTGACATTGATGAGATCTGGGCCAATTTTAAAAGAGCTAACCTAAGAATAATAGGCATAGAAGAGGGATTAGAAGTTGAAACTAATGGAATAAACAACTTTTCAAAGAAGTAATATCAGAGAATTTTCCAAACATAGAAAGAGAAGTTGACACATAGGTGGAGGAAACGTATAGAACTACCTCTGGACAAGACCAAAGAAGAGGTTCACCACACTACATAATAATCAAGCTGACTAATGTAGAGGCTAAGGAAAGAATTCTAAAGGCAACAAAAGTAAAAGGCCAAGTGACATTTAGAGGCAAACCAATTAGAATCACTCCAGACCTCCCAAACCAAGTCATGAAAGCCAAGAGGGGCTGGAGTAACATATTCCAAACTCTGAAAGAAAATAACTTGCAGCCAAGATTCTCCTACCCAGTAAAACTCTCTCTCAAAATTGACGGGGAAATAAAAATCTTCCATGACAAACAGAAACTGAAAGCATTTATGTCTTCCAAACCAGCACTAGAGAAAATACTCAAAGAGATTAACTCCAAAGAAGAACTAACAAATAAACATCAGAACCAGAGAAACAATAATTTCCAGGAAGCAAACAACTAAGCAAAGAAGAACAAACACTACTGCAAACAGAAGTCAAACCCAAAATGTTAGGAATTAAAAATCATCTCTCAATAATCACACTGAATATAAATGGTCTCAACTCCCCAATAAAAAGGTACAAGGTGGCAAAATGGATTTAAACTCAGAATCCATCTATATGCTGCCTGCAAGAAACACATCTTACAAACAAAGATTCCCACAAACTAAGGGTGCAGGGCTGGAGTAAGGTAATCCATGCCGATGGAACTCGAAGACAAGAAGGAGTAGCAACTATGATATCGGATAAATTAGATTTCAAGCCTAAGCTCATCAAAAGAGACAAAGCAGGTCACCTTTTACTAGTAAAAGGAACAATCCAGCAAGAGGAAATAACAATTATCAACATTTATGCCCCAAACATAGGTGCAGCCACTTTCATAAAACAAACTCTGCATGATATAAAGTCACACATAGATCCCAATACACTAATACTAGGAGACTTCAATACTCCTCTCACATCACTAGACCAATCTTCTAAAAAAAAGGTCAATAAAGATGCTTCAGACCTAAATAATACCATAAACCAAATGGACCTGTTAGACACATACAGAATATTTCACCCAACTACAGCTGAATTCACATTTTTCTCAGCAGCCCATGGAACCTTCTCCAAAATAGACCACATTCTGGGCCACAAAGAGAGCACTGGCAAATTCAAAAAATGTAACATAATTCCCTGCATCTTTTCA